>PVIH01004119.1:0-146479 GCA_004025045.1 Sigmodon hispidus
AAAAAAAAAAAAAAAAAAAAAAAAAAAAAAAAAAAAAAAAAAAACATCCAGTAACCTCAGAAATTCAGGAGACTTAAAAAGAACTCCTTGGCAGTTGAAAAAAAATAGGAAAGACCGAGTGAAAAGTGAGACAGGACATGCAAACCTCAAGAAAGCTACTTCCAAGTATCAGGACAGGGCCAGAAGATCACCTTTGTAGGGCGCTAAGGATGAATAGAATGACCCCAGCCTCCTGAGTCCTAGAACAACAGAGTCACCAAGCAGAGAAGGGCCAGTGTATGAGGAATATCTACCTGCATGGGATTGCTTGTTTTTCTAGAAATTGATGTAGTGGGAAAATCATGCTGTCTTCTTGTTAACTAGCCTGCAAGCCTGTCCCAAGTCCCAGAAGCTTCCCACTAAGTGACAATTCCCAGAGGATCTAGCATACAGCAAAGTCCACACTAGATATAGGACAGTTTTCATGGAGACATAGCTTTTTTCTAATTCCCTGCCTGTGACTTTAAAAGTCACTTCTAAAAGATGTTGTATCCACATGGACCCTACTTTAGCTTCAGAGTAACCCAATAACACTGGTATTTAATTAGCTCCCATTTTACATAGGAAAATCCTAAAGCTGAAAGAAGTTAAGAATTTGGCTCAGGGGGGCTGGAGAGATGGTTCTGTGGTTATGAACAGTGGGTACTTATTCAGAGGACCTGGGTTTGATTCCCAACATCATATGGCAGCTTACAATGGCCTACAATTCTAGTCTCAAGGGATCCAATCTTCTGTCCTCTTTGGGCACCAGGCATGCACATGGCACATAGACACGCAGACAGGCAAAATACCCATAATACATTTCTAAAATAGCATAAAATATTTTTAAATTGACCAGAACACAACTAATAAGTAAATGACCCAGCATTTGAGACCCAAGATATAGAAAATATTATGCCCCTCTCTCCAGATATAAGGAAAATATAAGACATCGGTAGTAAAATAGGTCTAAAGAATTCCACAAAGAACTTGGTTTCCCATGACTGCTTTAATTACAGTTGTTTACAAGTATGTACATAAGTGATAGCTTCTTATGAAGCCTCACTACTAAACTTGCCCATTTTTCTAAGCTCTAACTAAAAAACATAATCGTCTCTTCCCCTCTTTCTTTCTCTTTTTCCAACCATCGAGCCTAGGCATGCTCTCAGACCCCTCTGTCATCTTCATGCAACTGCTTGCTGACCTCTATGCCTAACGTTAAAGATGCAACCCTCTCCTCTTCTTCACCTCCTCCTTCTGGGAACTGCCAAGATTTACATTTTGCCTGACCTGTTGTTTTTCTCTTAAACTCAAATAATATGATTCCCGCGCTTAAATAAAAAGAAAAGGAAAACACACTTTCTTAACTATAAGTAAATCTGCCAGAATGAATAAGCCAGGGCTGTCTACTCTAAATATGAGCTCTTTCTTCATAAATATATTTCTATTAGTTTTGGGACAGTTTCACACATACATACAGTACATTTTTTTATCACATCCACCCCCCACTCCCCCCTCAACTACTCTCAGACCCACCACCACTTCCCAACCCCTCCCAATTTCATACCATTTTTCTTTTTTTAAATAACAATCCAAATCCAGTTTGCACTACTCACATACTCATGAGAGTGAGGCCAAAGATGTGGTTGGCTTACCAGGGTTCCTAAAGAAGACTGGCTTTCCTGCCCTAGAAGTTAGGAGTGAGGCTTCATGGGCCCTCCCCTGTCCTAACCAGAGTCTTCCATTACTAAGAGGACATTGCCTTTTTCCAAGCATCTAGAGCCTCCAGAGCCCTGTACCCATTATGAGCATTTGTTTCTCTGCAGAAGAAGTCAGAAAGTGGATTTTGCTAGGGGTGGGATGTGATGAGGAACATGACTGAGGTTGTTTGAGCTCAAATCTCAGAGAAGAGATTATAAGCAATCTGCTGGTTTGCTAGAGACTTGGACTCCTTATCTGAGCCAAGGTAATCTGTTTCAGAAGGGGCAAATCCATCCAGTGTGGGAAGATTTTTCTCTATCTTGGCCAGGAACTGAAGAGCTTTTGCCTTTGTCAGCTTCTAAAAAAGGGCTGTCACTAAAGCTTGTCTAGAAAGCCCAGAGTGTCTGGATACAACAGGTCCTGTGAAAGGGGAGAATCTAGTTGAGTTCTGATGCTGCCTTCACACACTGACTAAGCTCAGCACCTCTGTGGCCCTGCTTCATAGAATGATTCTCTGCTAGGATGCTCAAGTTCAAGATCACTGAAAGAAAAGAGTTCAAGTTCCCTCATGAGGGTGTTGTAGAAAGTTCCTGGCCCGTTTAGGGAAACTTTATGTATGTGTGAAACTAACTTCATACTGTTTGGCCCATGTCTCATGTACATCACTAGCTAGCTCTTTCATCTTAATTCAACCCATTTCTATTAATCTGTCTGCCACGAGGCCCAGCCCGTGGCTCACCTGTATTTCTTTACATGCTTCTTCTTCAGGGGTCGGATAGAGACTGGCTAACTCCACCCTCCTTCTACCTGCCTGTCCTCTGATCCTCCACCCACTTCTACAGCACTCCACATAGGCCAAATCAGTTACTTTATTTGCATCATACAGAGAACATTTCCACCACATGAGGGTATCCAGTTTTCTGGACATTGTAGGAGACACTTTCAGTTGTCTTTGTCCTGTCCCCCTGCCCAGAACAATATCACACCTGTAAGGATCACTTCTGTCATCAGAGAAAGCTTACCTGTGACACTTTCCCATCCACAGCTGATAGCCCAGAGTGCATGTTGAGTGCCAGCTGGGCTGGGCATGTCCTTCTTCCTTAGGTATCGACATGAAGACCTGGTAACCAAATGGAGCTCAAAGAGATAATGACCGACACAAGGGTAGGTTGGCCATGTTTTGCTGTTGGAGCCCATGAAATGGCACCCAAAAGTATAGCTCTGGGGAGGTCTGGGCTTTGGAAGGATCCTGAGAAACAAAGTCTCTATGAACCTCCCTCTTGTCAACCTCCCCTCTTTGTGTCTAAAAGTGTATCAGAGAAATCAACATTCCTGTCCCCAAGGTATATCATTAAGATTACAACTCTCTTCCCTGGAAATTAGTGATAAAACCTAGAAGGTCATTCCTCCCTTGTCCCTTGACCCAGAGGCCTAGGAAGAAGAAAGGCTTCAGAAAGGGTAAGAGGATTCTTCCCACAGCTAGGCCTTGCTTAGTCCCCATTCTGCAGATGACATGATGTCACACTTCTGTCCAATGTCATTTCAACACGCTGTCCTTTCTTCACTGAACCTAAGCATTAAACAGTTTCCTTTGGGTCTTTGTGTTCTCACTCTGAAGCCTCTTACATCACACAAAACTAAGTCATTCTGCTGGACTCTGGTTGCCTTTTGTTAGGGTCTGTCAGCTGTGATTCTTAGATGGGGAAAGCAAGGTGCCCTCTCCCCTATTTCCATTTCCACCTCAATCCACCAACTACACAGAGAAAAGAAGAATAAAGAAGGAAGAGATGAAATCACACAGGGGCAGCAACTATACCATTCCTTGAAAACAGCATACTTCCTGGCTCCTGACTCTAAAGAAGCCCAAGTTCATGATCTGCCCTTGGGTGTGGGCTAGGCTCCACCCCTCTGTGCTCTCTGCCTCCAGAAGCCCCTTTGAGTCAGTTCCCATTATTGGCAATCAAAAAGAGTCCTAGAAAGCAATTAGCATTACCATCCAAATTAAGAGTCTACTAATGGTTATTGAATACCTATTTCATTTGGTCCAGAAACTATCATGATTTATCTCACTTACCGTCATCTCTTCATCAGCAACATTATGCACATTAGCATCAAAAAGTATTTATGAAGAGTCTGCTTTTCTATAACAACACTTAGCTAGACTGCAAGAGAGTGACATCAGCCACATCCAAGTCCCCTGACAGTTTTCTAGACAAGCATTCTGATGTGAAGACTAATGCACAGGGTATTGGATTAAGACAGGAAGAGATGATGAGTTATTTCCCTCATTGTCAGTTAAGAAGAGAGGGAGGGGAGCCAGAGCAGACCTAGCAGACACACAGGGTCAGGGTGGAGAGAACTGGGGAAAGCTTCAGACTGGCTCAGTTTGACCAAGAAAATACGAAGAAAGGAACACAAAAGAGACTGAAAGAGTGGGTCTGGTACCTAGGCCAGCTTCAATGATCAGAAGGTCTATGTTTAGTCCAGGAATTCAAAGAGGAAGGAGAATTGAGAGGAGACCGGAGCAGCTGGCAGAGGTGGAAAGGCTAAGTGAAGAAAGGCCAAAAGAATTTCTCCAGTGCTGGTATCGATCCATCTGGCAGATCTTAAAAAATACCCAGCATGCCAAACTGAATGGGAAAAAGAAAAAGGATGAGATGAACCTGGAAGGGCGACGCACCCAGTGGTAATGGGAAGGGAAAGGGCTAGGAAGATCTGAGGAGCTCAGAGTGAGGGTGCTGGGTGGGATCGTCAGGATCACCAAGGGCTAACGCCAGGTAAAGAAGATACAAAGGAATCCCAAAACAAGAAACTACAGAGGGCCCAAGAAAAAAAGCAGCAAAGCAAGGCTGCAAAGGATGGTGGGAAGCCAATAGTTCGTGAGAAGAGAGGGCTGTCCTGCAGGCCTTAACACTCCCCTGAGGATGCTGACATTCTCATCTTTCTGGCTGAGAGCCTTTCAAGTTTCTCTCTCTGTTCCATTCTCTGTATGGATAGTAGACATGCTGCTGTGTCATTCTTCCAGATACTCTATCATTCTCTGCCTCTCCCCACCCTCCCATCACTCTGGGTGGCTGACACCAGACTTGTTCTTGCCTACAGTAGACATGCTAAATCAGCAGTTCTCAATCTGTGGGTCACAACCCCTATGGCAAACTTTTATCTTCAAAAGTATTTACATTATGACTCATAACAGTAGCAGAATTACAGTTATGAAGTAGCAACAAAAATAATTTTGTGGGGTCACCACAACATAAGGAAATATGTTAAAGGGTCACAGCATTAGGAAGGTTGAGAATCACTGCCCTAAATGGTCTTTATTCCTGTCCTATCAACAAGGATCACTCCCGTTTATCTTTAACTTTGTAAAGATCTGATGACATGACCTAACATCCTCCTACCTGCCATGTGAATTAATATCATCATACCCATTCCAAGATCCATTCAGTCGTTAGGCACATATTTCCTGATAACTAGTCCAAACTTAATGCTCATTGCTGGAGATTCAACCCTGAACACCATACAGAAACATCTGACCTACGAAACTTGGGGCCTCACAGCCATGGAGTCAGGCATTAATCAGCCAATTACGACTATGACAAGTGCCACATAGGAGAAGCAGAGGGTGCCATGACAAGGTAGGAATGGAGGCATGGCTGGGTCAGAGTATTAGGGTGGTAATGTTTCTGCTGGGAAATGAGCGAGTTTGACAGTTCTGGTAGGGTATGCCTGTAATTCCAGCAGCTGGGAGATGGAAACAGAAAGAAGTTCTTAGCCAGCCTATGCTATATAGCAAGTTCCAGGCCATCAGTCTGTGCTGCAAGACAAGACCCCATCTGTTGTTTTGAACAAAATCTCAATTGTTCTATTTTACCAATAAAGAGTTGGGACCTAGATGCTGGAAGTAAAAGCTTGTTAGCTCAGAGAGAGCGCCCAACTGACCTTCCTCCTTAGCGGTTGTCTCTGTTACTGGCTCAGAGAACCTTCAACAGTGCCCCCCCTACTTCCTGCTTGTCTCTCTCTCTCCATGCTCCTGACTTCCTCTTACTCTCTATGGCTTTTTTTTTTATTAATAATCTTACAGTCACTTCCTGTCAACTGGTTGCTTGCTCTGCCTCTTCATCTATGGTTGACTTTATTTAATCTTGTCTTCAACATTCAAGCAGAAAGCTCTTGAGTTAAAGGTGTGTCCTAGGGCTGAGGCACACCACAACGGAAACAGGTTTTCCCGTAAAAAAGCAATCTCAGAGTGTGATCAAATACTGTGTAACGCCTATCTCATAAGAGAAGGAAGAAAGAAGAAGAAAAGGACCAAGCAATTGAAGAGATTGTCAGGCTTATATTTTCACGGAGTCCAGAAAATGCACCAAGTTACAGACCTAGGCTCAAAGATGTAGTGTGAAGTTTCTGGCCCAGACTAGCACCAAGACCCAGACCTAAATAATCATACAAAGTTTTGTATTAATTACAAACTGTTGGCCCAAGACTCAGGTTTATTGCTAGCTAGCTCTTGCATCTTAATTCAACCCATTTCTACTAATCTATGCTTTGCCACGTGGTTTTTGGCTTACCTATACCCTTACATCTTGTTCTCTCGGCAGCTCTGTGTGATTCCCCTCTCCTTCCCCTTTATCTATACTAGAATTTCCTGCCTGCTTCTAAGATGCCTTTCCATAGGCCCAAACATTTCTTTATTATCCAGGGATAATTCACAACCTACAGAAAGACATCCCACATCACAATGCTGTCTTCATCTGGTAGTATTCCATCAGCCTTACCTCTATGTCCTGAGAACACCATCTGATAGACATAGGATTTACAGGGTTAGACATAATTGCCATACCTCCAGGGAAGACTTCATGCCCTGCTCCCAACCCCAGGGTCTCTGTGTCTTTCACCCAACCCAAACTCCTCTGCCTGCACCCCCAGGTTCCACAATCTAGCCACACCCTCCTCTGTAGTATAAGCCCTGTGCTAGTTGGCATCTCCCATTGTACTGGCATTGGACAAGGGGCATTCTTGACTTCGTTGCTGTGTTTACATTTTACCCAACACTTTTTTTAGCCTCTACTGTGCCAAGCAGGCACCCTGAAATGCCATGCCCTGGACTTCCCACTACTCTAAACCCTACTCACCTTGAGCCTTATCTCCTTTTCTTTCAGTCCCTGGCATACTGCAAGAAAAGAGTGTTCAATTATTGCTTCAATTATCACAACCTGTTGTCTTATCAGCAAAATGGAGACATAACAGAAATATTGACATAGGAATCGAAATGTCAGAAAAGGGTAAGTTCTATACAAAAATTCTTCATAAACTGAGAAGTAAATTCAAAGAATGAGAGATTGATTGATTGTGCCCAGTCGCCAGAGGCCCTCTTTCCACACACCCATTCACGCAAACAGCATGAAGCACTTGAACCCTGGTCTTAGTTTTCTCTCTCAAATGGATTACAAGCTACCTGAGGGACTGTTGTACATCTTCCCTCTGTGGTACCTAGGGAAGAGATCAGCACTTAGTCAATACATCCAGGTGTAAGTAGGACAACTGGAGGTCTGTGGATATGATGGAGATGTTCTTGTCTCAAGTGGGCTTAACTCAAGGACAAAGGTGCCAGACATCCACGCTCGTCACAGTTTCCTCCCTTTAGTGATTCCAAGTACTGTGTCTCACAGATTCCAAGAATGAATTTCAAGGACAAGGATGAGTGAATTCAAAAAGTTTTATTATAAAGAGAAAGCAAGCAGATCTTCACATAGCAGGAGATTCACAAGAGAGTTGTTGGCAAAGTTTAGACCCTGGTACAATGGGAGGGGGCTGGAGGCAGAGTTGCTGCTAAGGGACTTTTTTCTAGGTGTTAAATAGACTTTTTGCTAAGGAAGCAAATTGGTTTTTGAAATAATTTGGCTGAGATATGGGGTGGTGGGCTGACCAGTCCAGCAGGTCAAACCACAGAGCCCTGTGAGGTGTCCCGTACCTCTCCATCCTGGTGACTAGACAGGTTTCAGCACACACATCCAAAAATTAGTGAAATATCTGACCACACATAGTTTTCAGATGGCTCTGCTCATTAATTATCTGTACAAAAGAAGAAAGATTTCAAACCAAGGACACAAACAATGTCTCTAGCCAAAACATTCTTAACATTTCTGGTGACAAGCCAGCCTGCCTCCCTCCACTGTAGGCTTAAAAGCCATCTCATAGTAAAAACAGACTAGATCCCATCCTGTTTATGATTAAATCTGTTTCTCAAGAATCAGGTTATGCCCCACCCATAACCTTAACTACACATGGTTCTGTACTGCCTGGTCCTGGAAATGGTAGCCCCATCTTTGTTTCAAAAGTTATAACCATCTTGTGACCCTACCTCCTTAATTTCAAAAGGTTGTGACTACCTGTTGCTATGACAATCTTGTGTCTGTTTTAAGAGGTTGTTCTAACTTAACTTGTTATATTTTGTTCCTTTAACCCCACCTATTTTCCTATCAAATCCCCCATTTAGAAACCTTTTGCCACTGAGCTATAAACACACACCAAAAAAAAAACATTGTTTTTCTCACATCCAATACTGACCTCTCAACCCCCCACTTCAGGGGGCAGCAACTCATATAAGCAAATAAAAAAGCTTGCTTTAATTTGGCCATGCTGCCATGATGATCTATATTATTGGTCTTTCTCCTTGCTTCTTGGGGATGAATGCTGGCCTCCAGCCAGGACATGGCTGCTAAAAGGACCCAGGACATGCCTGAGAGACCTGCTTGATTTGGGGGTCTCCACCCTATCTTAGCCCCACAAACTTATGTCTGAGCTCTTCTGAAGCATCAGCAGACTGTTCCGTGGTGATGATGGTGATGGGCTTACTGACACCTGCAAGTCTGGGAACTGAGCCAGCTCTTGATGCCTCTAACCTCAGGCAACCCACATCCCAGAGATGTCAAGACTGCCAATGCCACCAGAACCAGCAGCCATTAGATTGATTTAGAGACACTTGTTTTTTCCCCCAGAAATTTCTGAAGTTCTGTTCCCCTTGCCAGCCTAGCTGAATCCTTTCTATAGCCCTGGGATTGTAGCAATAAATTTCCATTTAGCTGTGACAAATGACACCACAGCTCCCTTCCTCCTGTGGCCCCCACCTCCACCTTCTGGTTCTGAAGTTTTTCTCCCAGAGGCAGCTCAAGGGCCTTGCCTTTGTGTGACACTGGCGAGTCTACCATTCACAGTTGCCTAATGCCTGTGTTATTCCAGAGTAGACGGTGCCCTGGGGGAAAAGCAGACAGCCTTCCTTAGGTGAAGTCCCTGCTGGCTCCGACTAGAAAAATCTGAATAATTAGAGGCTTGTGGCAGAAGGGGAAGGAGGAAGAGGAAAAAAAAACTTCATTAGCTGCATTGATTCAAGGGGAAGACAGTGATTAAATAATTCACCCCCAAGGAAGAGGCTCCCATCCTGCTCCTTCCTTGGCAGACAGAATGCAGAGATAAATTTGCAGCAAATCAGTTTTTGTTCTGTCTGAGCCTAGGCTAGAATGAGGAGGCTGCTGAGCAGCACCACCCAGCCAACTCTTAGCCATGCATCTTGGAGAAGAGGGTAGTGCCCTCTGGCTGCTAAATTAGTTACTTGGTGATATGCTGAGCTGAGTTAGGCCCAGCACCAAAAGGGGTGGATGTAAAGCTTTGTTCTCAGTGGCAGGTTATGACTGAGGGGTGAGGATAGAAGGACCGAGCACTGGAAGTGTACAAAGGAAGCAACCTTCATTGGAAGCTGCAAAGCCAACTGTCATAGCCCTTGGAGAGAAGGGAGACAGCGTGCTTGGTCTGAGAGAGTTCAGCCTGACTGACCAGCCTGTTTTCATTGTCCTCTTGTTATCTCCCAGACAGAGGGACAGGGCACAGGGGACAGTCCCTCTAGGCTCTTAGTCACCCTTGATAGATAAGGGCTATCAATATAAGTTAAGACTGGCAAAAGGTGGAGATATAAAAAAAAAAAGTGGGAGGAGACAGGTGGCTTCTGAAAGTTTCCCAGGGTGCTGAGCTGGTCCAGTCACCCCTAGGTCTGCCGCCCAGATGTTCTAGCTTGCACTCTTTTGCCAGTTCACAGCTGGCCAGCTCTGACTAGCCTCTCTCCCACTTCCCCCTGCCCAGGATTCTTGTTGTAGGATGGCTTGCTGGAACAAGGTACAGTCTAGCCCCTTCCTGTGAGAGAGCTTCTTTATACCCATTTCCACAACCAGAATCAGCCCTGTTGCCATGTTTTGGTGAGTCTGAGCCATCTCCGAGCATCCTCTTTCAATGTACTCCTTAGATTAAAATCTTCAAACCAATTTAGACGGGGAGAAAGAGTGTCCAGCTGCCCTAGGCTGCTCCTACATTCAAGTGGAAGAAAAAGGAGCCCCCCACCCCACTCCTCCACCCCCACCTCCCACTACCCCCATCTCTGCTGCCAACTTTGCCTTTTTCTTGCCCTTGACCAGGTACTCCGGAGACAGGAGTCACCAAAAGAGGTAAAAAGGAGGCAGAATAAACCCCTGTGTCTCACTCAGCCTGTTTCTGCCAACACCTGAAGTCATCAGCTTCCACCCATCTTGCACTGCTAAGTACCTGGAGTCCTTCAGGCGAGATGCTGACTGCCCATTAACCCACCCCTGCAATCAATAAGAGCCTGCCTCTCCCTGTGGTTAAAAGCAGCCTGGCCTTTCTTTGGCTGGTTGCTGTTCTCATCTCCCACGAACCATAGCCCCTTAAAGCCTGTAATGGCACACACTGAACAGAGACTCATTTCTCTTACTTTCTAGACTAACAGCCCAAGTCTCCAGTAAACATACCCACTTCCTACTTAACCAAGGGCTTCCAGCAACAAACTCTAAGGACTCCGTAAAGACATAAAATTGGTCACTTTCAGCCAGGCTGAAGGAGAAGCTTACACAGGGTCATGTAACTGATCCCAAATTTTCAACATCATGCTCTCAATCAGTCAGGTGATGCCAACTCCTGCGTCCCAGGCAACCATTCACCTGGAGGTCTCCCAACAATTCCAGGGAAGCTGTAGGTCTTCCCGTGAAAGCACCCCTAAGGACAAGCCTCAGCTGTCTGTATGACGAAGATGCTAGAGTGTCCCTTTGTGATCAAATACTTATCTGAGCCAGACTGCATGTCTCCATTCTCTCAGATTCTCGCAGCTGAAGTACACCAGGTTCCTTTTGCCTCCACCTAGCAGGTTGCTCACATTTAACAACTTCATTAACATTGGAATAAGAAATTTTGAATGTTTCCAGACTGGTAGTATCTCCCCTCCCAGTAGAAGCCTGGGGCACCAGCAGCCAAGTAAGAAGTGAGGGATTTTTTTTTCCAAAATATTAATAGATGCTTCATGCAGGTGTTCACATGGGTGCATGTGTCCATGATTATGGAATCATACATTGACCTGAATGCAATGGAAAATTAGTACTGCTTAGCAAAGTGTTTGTGCCCATTTAGACTGGACCTCAGCTGAAATCAGTTTACAGTAACTTAGCAACAAAGAGTTGAATTTCAAGGTCTCAACTTCTTGGATACTCACTTTCCCTAAGAATTAAAATGTACAAAAGGCTGAGACAGAATCTAAGCCAAGTCCTAGAGGCCCAAAGATGGGAATAGCTACTTAACCTCTGGGTCACCTGCTTCCAATACTGGGTTTGGAGTTATCATCACACAAGCACTGGTTTTTTCCAAAAGAGAAAAGATGGATAAACACTGGCAAGTACAAACATTCCTAACGACACTGATCAGAAGCATTGATCGATCAGCTTCTGTGTACTTAGTGCTTCTCAAGGTACTTTGGCAAGCAAAGAAGGGGAATCTGAACAGAAAGCTAGCACTTGATGGGATACCTCAGCCTGAACCTCGTCCTAGATGCTCATTAAACATTTGTAGCATTGCATCCCATTAAGCCGTGGTAACACCAACCATCACTCACTGAGCGCTTACTGTGTGCCAAAGATCTTCAAAGCGTTTCACATGCATTTATGTTGTTTGGCACTAACCACAGCTTCAGAGGTGGTCACTTCTAATTACCATTTTTCAGATAATGCAGCTGAAAGGCATAGAGGTCAAGCCTGTAGCCATACCCTGGGTAAAGGGACATGATATGAATGCTGTCAACCACAAGATTGCAGAAGCCTGAGACGCACATATTGTGTGTGCAAATGAGGCACTTCCGGTCAAACTACATTTGGAAAATGGGTAAAATACTATCTCACTGGAGTTCTAAAAGTGAGGACTTGTCAGATCAGGGCCAGTAGAGCCTCCGAGCATCCACTTTGTCATTGTGCAGCATGTCTGTATCCTTCCAAGTGCATGGTGAGTACAAGCTCTACCACACACACAGAACCCAATGCCTTGGAGGAGGAGGCATAAAGAAAGTATTTCTGTGCCATCAAGATGGGGATGATGCCTTTATCTGCTTAAAAAGGAAATTTAGGGATAGACTGAGTTAATAAGGAGCGGGGCTTGGAGAGAACCTGGCATTGGGCATGCACATCATGAATGTCAGAACAGAGCAGGGGTACCTGGGAAATGTTTTCATGAGAATCAGAGTCCAGGTTAGACCCCAAAGAGTGTCGTCAGCTCACAGGGACACTTACAATAGATAGTTCTCATAGCTCACAGGCCCAGAAATAGGGTTCCAGCCTCCTGGTAAGAAGGCAATGTTTGCATAAGCCTGAAACATTCGTGTTGCTTCCTTCCAAATTGTGGGCAAGGGAACTGAAGAAAATGTCCTGACTTGGGACTACCAGCCCTAGAAAGGGTACCCCACCTTCCTGAGAGGTGGTGGAACAGAAGGGTCTAGGGTTTTGGAGAACTACCTGTGATCTGGACATGTTCCCCAATGCCCCAGATGTCACAGACCAGGGAAGTTCTATGGAAAGGAGTCAACTTTTAGGAGGCAGGACCCAGTGGGACAACCTTTGGTCGTTGGAAATATGCCCTTGAAGAGGATTGGAGGATCCCCAGCTTCTTTCTCTTCCTCTCTTGTTTTCCAGCCACAAAGTGGGCAGTTTCCTCTACCACATGCCTCTCATTGCCACACATCCACCAGAGGCTCAAAGCAGTGATTTGTCTAACCCTGGACTGGAACTTCTAAATCCAAGCACCAAAGTAAGTCTTTTCTCTTTATAAATTCACCATCTCATTTATTTTGTTACAGTGATGGAAAGCTGACTTTCACTGGAACAGCATCCAGGTAGGGCCATCCCTGAAAAGGGCACAATGCAGCCTGGGTCCCCAGCTGAGTACACAGCATCCCTTTCTTCCCTGTTTCCATCAGCCTGGTCAGGCTATATAGGATCTGAGTGCTGTTTGTGATGCTGCCCTTTTATTCTTAAACCTGAAAGCTTTACTGGGTATTAAATTCTAGCATCAGGCTGCTGTTTGTGCTCCTGAGTGAAAGAAAAGAGACACAGCTTTAACACTTTCAAAAAGCAGAATCTGAATCATTTATAAACGCGCACCACGGGAAGCTTCAAGCCGGTATTAGGACAAGTGTTGCCTCCAGGAGGAAAGAGTTGATCGTGGAGGGTAGGGTTCTGTCCTCACCCCATCAGTCTACCTCGGTCATGCATGCAGGATCCCATGCACTGGTCCTCTATCTCCGATGAATGTTCTGGCAGCATGTGTTATGGTGAAGTGAGTCAGCCACACTGGCCCACAGGGAGCTCTGACGCTTGTCTTTCTGTGATGAGAGGTTGTTCAGTCCTGGTTCTCATCTTCTTCAGCTTCAGTTTTGATCTTGTTGAAATACTTAAGCCTCCTTGTGTCTCTCCTGGTGAAGCTGGTGGCAGGTGGGCTGCACAGATTAGAAGCCCCCTGAATTGACAATGGATTTCGGCTACTTTCCCAGGCCCGGGCTCAAATAGGGAATGTGCGATGTCAGAGCTAATAGCTCCTACCATGTCTTTTTCTTGAAGCCAGTAGCTCAACCCTTTCATTATGAAGGTTATAATCAGACAGCAGAATGCTCTGAGTGCTGTAACATTACAATGCCGAAAGGGACAGGAGACAGCAAACCAAGCCCAAGCGCAGTGGACATTTAGAGGGTAGATCTTTCTCCATTTCTAACCATCCCCCCTCACCTCCCCCATCACCCAGCAACTCCACAGATGTTCCAAATAGCACATGGCTCTCACTCCTTACAGCTGCTTTGGACTATCCATCCTCAAGATAGCCAAGGCCCTGAAATACAGAATATGGCTGCTTCCAGAGAGATCTTGAAGGTGTTGTTGTTACCCAGTTAGTGGCTATCAGGCCCCTCAAATATCCCACATCAGCTATGAAAATCCAAAAAGGACCAAGAAGTCAGATTTCAGAGCATCAAGTAGGATTCTGAATAGCTGGAAGGATGGATGTGCTACCTGCTTTGCTGAGCTGCTGGGTGGTCATACTGGTGATGGACCCTTCCTTTACCCTTAAAGGGCATCTCTGTTGCTAATAAACTATGAAGGCTGGGTTTTCTTTTCTTATTGTATGCGAATTGGTGTTTTGCCTGCATGTATAACTGTGTAAGGGTGTCAGATCTTGGAATTATAGACAGATGTTAGCTGCCATGTGGATGCTGGGAATCGAACTCAGGTCTTCCAGAATAACAGTCAGTGCTCTTAACCACTAAGCCATCTGTTCAGCCCAAGGAATTGGGTTTTCATCTCCCTGGTCTCCAGTGTCCTCATCCTAGACAGGGTGATCCTGGGTGAAATTTGTTGTGAAGACCATCAGAAGTTTCTGATCTGCCTGGCAGGAAGAAAGATGGGGTCCTGGTGCCTAAAGCTGTGTGCTAAGACAGCTACAGACCCCATGCACTTGGGTGATACCAGATACGATACAATGGGCAATGAAATATCCTAAAAGAATGTCAACAGCTTTGTAGCATGAATTCGGATTGTACTGAAAGAGACTCAGAGCCAAGTATTAGGGAAAGGATGAAGTATCAGAGAGAGGAAACACCACAGTCAAATCTCACCCAGCTGTCTTCCAACTTCTTTTGCTCCTGGTCACTTCCGCCTCTGCTGCTTTTCTACTCACCTTAGATACCCTTCTTGCCAGCTGTATCCCATCCAGGTTAGGATTAAAGGCAGGAAATATTCTGTTTGGTAGTTAGCCTTGAACTCACAGAAAAACAGAAAGTTCTGTCTCTGGAGTTATGGGAGTAAGGGCATAGGTCACCACTCCCAGGATGAATCCCAGCTGTTTGTGTCCTTGTATTCGAAGATCAAGAAATTACTGAACTGCCTGCCTAAGTTTTGACTATGTGTTATCTCTGGATATTTCAGGTTTTATTAAATATGTAACATATCACCACACAGCTTCCCTCAAGGTTTGGGTCAGACTTACAGGAGTTTGGTGACCAAGGTTCTATCCTCATCTGGGAAGCAGATTTCCTCCAGAAAAGAAACACCACCACCCCTGACTGCTGCCTCTTTATACTGTCAGCCCTAAGGACTGTTGAGTCAGTCTGGAGCTCTGGAGGTTGGAGAAGTCCCAGGTGGATATAATGGATGATGCACAAGAACAAATGTCTCAAGGTCAAGAGCGGAGACCCAGCCATGGTGCAGGGCACAGGTGCCATGAGGAGTTATTTGGCAATACCCAGGATATAAAGTCCAGAGGGCTCAGGAAACACAAGTATTTGATGCCCGGGGCACGTGGGCAAGAGAAAGCCTCTTAACTGAAAGTGAGACCATGCCAACAAAGCATCATTCTGGAGCTTATGCAGTGCCACCTGCAGCTGGCCTTACATCTGATACCACATCAGCTCAGAACTGTCATGAAACCAGGCCACATGGCCCAGAGCCCTTTTCTGTGACCTCCAAACAAATGACCATCCCTCTGGGAGCGTGGAGGTGGGAAAACAAGTTGTTTTGACGTTTGAAGGTATCTGAGAGACTCTTTCCCTTACACATCCTCAGGTTTTTTCCATAGTCAAAGAAGGATTTGAGATCGACAATCATAAGGTATCTTCTATTCTAACATTTTGGGATTCTATTATTATTTAAGAAGAAATAAATAAGATCATGTATGGTATTTGTCTTTATTTATTTGTCTGTTTTACTTAGTATATAACATTTTGTGTTAGGTCATAGCTATGTTAACCAGATTTATTTAATCACTTTACAATGGATATAAAACATGTTATATATTATAAATGCATGCAACCTTTACCTATCAGTATTTTAAGACTGAGGGAAAATGATTTTTAAAACAATAAATAAGAACAGAGTGGGAAGTAGACAGAGAAGAAGAGATGTGAAAGAAAAGTATAAAGAAGGGGAAGATCAATTTATGTCCTGGTGACCATGGAAAAAGATACTCCCAGGTCTAGTCAGACACAGACGTGGGGATCGAGGTGTTTTTAAGATAGATGTGTTTTGCAGCATGGGACAGAACTTTTGGAGTGATATCCTCTGTTGCATTCTGGGAATTAATTTATCAAATCCAGAGCTTTCCTATAAAGCCTTAACTGAGCTGTAGAGGCCCTGGGTCATTTGATGTCCTTCCATTTAAGCTTTCACATTGTGCTGGGGACACCCTGACCCTGACCCTAGAGAGTTTAGGTCAGCTGACTCAGGACCCTGGAACTGCTAATTACATCATCAACAAAGGAAGCCAAGTTCTTGGGCCTATAGCCATTGTCAAAGCCCTGTTACTCACGCCTAAGTGGGGCAGGGCCAGCCCAGGCAGGAGGATTAATGGCACTGATTGAATATTTTATAAGGGGAATATTGTGTATTTTCCAAAACCAAATGGAATGCCATTTTTCTCCCCAAGAAAGATGGGAAACGTCACTGTACTCGTTTCCCATTCAGACCACATACTCTACGGCAAACAAGATGAATGAAATCAGAAGTTTCCAGGGGAGGTGGAGAAGGAAGAGGTCCACCGTTCCTCTGTCTGCCAGCCCCTCATCACATGTGCCTTTCTCATCACCCAGCAGTTGAACCCCCATTACCCTAGATTACTCCAGCTGCTTACTAAGGCTATACCCCCTTTTCTGGCCTCAAGGAAGTTGCTGTCTCACAGGGATTAAATCAAAATGCCACCTAATCTGTCTCTTTTTATTTTTCCAGGACATATAGAGTATCAGATATAGAGAGCATGTCTCCAACTCCTCCTGGTATTCTTAGTTCAAGTTCTCATTTTTATTATTATCATCATCATCATCATCCTCAAAACAAGACATTTGTTCTTGTGCATCATCCATTCTATCCACCTGGGACTTCTCTAACCTCCAGAGCTCCAGACTGACTCAAGAGCATACATGCAGGGAAGTCAGGGGTCGACTTTGTGGAGTTTCTCTTCTTCACATTGATGTCAATTCCGGGATCACAGGCTTGTGCTGCAAGCACCTCTAACCACTGAGCAATCTCACCACTCCGGTATTGCCAGGCTCCCACTTACTTTGGGAATTCCTTCCTTCAGTCCAACCCAAGTCCATACTCTGAATGAATGTTGGCTCTTGTGAAGAATGAAAGGTAAGCGCCTACCCTCGTTAGGTGGGTGTTCTCAACATGAAAGTTTCTGGAACGCAAGTCCTGGATCTAACATTGCCTCCTAAGCCAGGCTCTTGAACACATCATTGGTCTATGTGAGTGGTGCTGCTTGATTAGCCCTGGGATGCTGAGAGGCCCCTTCTTTGCTCAGCGCCCTCTTACGCTGCAGGGCCACCCGCAAGCTCTACTGCTTTGCATTTGCCCTGCAATCTTTCACGCCAGTTGACTTCTCATCTCCAAATCCCTTTTCACATTAAACACAAACCCACACACTCTGTCCCATTTTCCTTTGAAATAAATCATAAGCCCATGCCAGAAACGACTCAGGGTGTTCTCTGGAATTTGTAAACAGCATTAAAGTCTTGTGGGAAATGTCACAGAGTGTTGGGCTGAATTTATTAAGTAATTTCTCAGCTTAAAATATATCTTTCCAGCCCGCTGTCTGACAACGTTTACCTCTAATGGAATTTTATCCACTCTTGATCACTAAGCACAGTCTCATCCAAGAGTTCAGATGCCCAAGCTCTGCTCGTTCTGTTAGGCTCTCAGTGGGAGAGCTTCAGACTCACTGCTGGATTTCTTCCTTCCTTCCTTCCTTCTTTCCTTCCTTCCTTCCACATGCCACTGGAAGCCCTGAGTGCCCAACCAGCCTGTGTGCTCTGGATGTCATTGTGTCTGTCCCCAGACAACATGCACATGCATATGACCAAAACCAGAACCAAATACATCGCTTGCAGCTACATTCACCCCTCACCAGTGACAGAAGCAGGAGAGTCTAAGAAAAAGTCTTCCCAATGGCCCTTGGCTCCAACCTATTCTGAACACTATATTTGAAATAGAAAATACTATTCTCTATACAAAATAGCTTAAGAACACACCCTTTAAATTGTCTTTTTTTCCAATCAAAGTCTTCCTTGGTAGAAAAGTTGACGACATCATCCTTGGGTGCTTTTGATCTCTGGTCTCAACTGGCCTGTTAAGTTACACATCTGTAAAGAGTAACTGTTTTATCCAAATTTATGATAAAGAGCATAAATGAAGAGGCTGTCCTCTTCAGTCCTTTTTATATCAACTCCTTGTGTGGCCTCAGCCCTATGTCTTCAGGACCCATCTGAAACAGGTCAGAGAATAATACTACAACAGCATTTGTCAGACCAGACCTGCAACCATAAGGAAGGCCGTCTTTGGCAGTTAACCTAAAGCCTCTCATACCTCTGAATGTCAACCTTCTCTACTGGACAATATAGGAAAGATAACATGCTGGTCAAAATACCTGCAGTTTGGGCTGGCAAGAAGGTTCCATGGGTCAAAGAGCTCACAAGGTTCCATGGGTCACCAAGCCTCACAAGTTGAGCTGAAATCCTGGGTCTCACATGGTAGAAACTGTACTCTGTAAAGTATACTCTAACCTCCACACAGCCACTGTGGCATGTGCACAAACACACACAAGCGTCAGGTCTCAGGTAGTACATATGTCCAGAAATGACAGTCTTGGCTCAGCTCAAGCTTGACTCTAGAAGGATTTCAGGCAGCTAGATAGAAGCTAACATTCCTCCCGGGAACTAGCGAAATGGATTCCTGTCTTCCAAAAGGAATCCCCCCACCTCTGGCAGAAGGACTATATGGCTCTCCATTGACACATACCTGTGGTTGCACATCAAAGCCCATGCTGACCTCCAGACTCCTGCATCCCCTCCTCACATGTATTTTTATGCATCTTAAAGACCACAGTAGCATCTTGGTCCTCTCAGTTCACAGGCCTCCCTCCTTCCAGATACTCAGTTGTTCTCTATATCATGGAAGGTTTTTCCCACAGCCTCTGCTGTTACCCTTCTCTTACAGATATCCCTGGCCATACTCAGTCCGCTTCCTTTTTCCTCTGCTCTGAATGATATCAGGTTGCCCTGAATGTCATCTCTATCCACAATAAAAATCTTCCCCCCAATCACAGAGCCACCACTGCAATGTTTTCTTTCCTCTACCCTCACATACAATAAGTAAGACATTTGTAATATGTCTGCAACCTGGAATCCCATTGTCCGCATCTATATGACCTTGGACAGAGTTATGGCTAAGTATGGTTTAAATCTACACCCAAAAGTTTCATATACTGGAAGCTTGATACCCAATGTAAAAGTACTACAAAGTGCTAAGACCCTTTCAGAGGTTGGATCTAATAGGTTGGATCAAACCTTCCATCATGGAGAGATTAAAGCTGGTTTTGAGGAGTAGGTTAGGGCTCATGGAAGTGGCTAGCTCCTCCCCATGCAGACTGTTAGAAAGAGCAACAACAGCCTCTCTCATACATATATGTATGGCTTCCTGTCTGGTCACATGACTCCTAGCTTTGCAAGTGTCCACTTTCTCTTCTGTTTCTCTGCTGATGTAAGGAAGCCAGGGGACGGACCTTCGCCAGATGCTGGCTAGTGCTCTTTGGATATTACTGTGAAGCAAACAAACTTTTTTTCATTATGTATTACCAGATTCAGGTACTGTGTTATAATAATGCAAAGGGACAAGATGAGTTGTTTAACTGATATCTGCTTCAATTTCCTTATCTATATAATCATGATTATATTAGTGTCTACTTCATAGGGCTATCTTGAAAATCAAAATAATTATTTAAAATTCCTAGAATGATGCCTGTTATTGTTCTTGAATATTTATCAAGCATAGTAAATAATTATTATTTGACATTATTAAAATGTTTTTTACTACTTTATTGTCTAACTACCATATATCTTTTGCGTCTTTTCTTATAATTAGATACCCTAAGTCCTCAGACTCTCTGAGGCCTTTATTACTCGGAACTGACTTCTCATGCTGGGTCTCATAGGGCTCAGCTTCTCTTCTGGTACCACTGTCTTAATAATATGAAGACAAGTTCATTTCTCAAGGGTTTTACATTTCTGAAAAGAAGGTAAAATCTGTCCAGCTTTCCTCCCAAGGGACAATAAGGAGGCCCCTCTTCACCCAGACCAGGCTAGAGCCTCTCCTGTGTCTGTGGAACCCAGAGAGATGAAAGTCTCTGGGAAACTGAAACATGCTTCACTAACAGAAGAAAAGATAAAGCAGAGCTACTGGCAGCTGATGGATGCTGGGGGTGGGTGGTCACTTTTCTTTGGGATGGTCTGGAAGGGTCCTCGTGACCGGTGGATGGCCACACATCCATGCACATATGGACAGCACTAATTGGACACAGTGGTTATTTTTTAAAAGAAAAAAGATATGAAATTGGAAAGGAGACTTGTGGGGTGATGGGGAGTTGGGAGGGGATACTGAAGGGTGGATATAATCAAGATACACTGTATACATTTATGAAATTTTCAAATAATAAATTAAAAATTTATTTTTATAAGCTAAAGCAATGGTTAATCAGAATAGCCACAAAATCCCTTCCCAAGTTCCCAAAAATTGAGTGAAGAACAAGAAATCTAAGACAAAAATATAAATATACTAAAACCCACCAGCACAGATTAAGAAGCCAATTGTAGAATTTGAAATTTAAAAGTTGTATCTGTTTTTGTTTGTTTGTTTGTTGTGTTGTTTGTTTTCCTGGAACATGTTACATCCAAGCACGTCTTTTCTCTGTTCTAAGAATGCATGCCTACTTTGGAGGAAGGATCAGAGAATCACAAGTTTGTAGTGAGACCCTTGAAGGGGGGCAGAGAGGCAGGTGAATACACTGAAAAAAGGTTTCATCTGGGGCTGTTTTAACTTGACTCAAGAGAGTACCCACATCTGTTTAATGACATCACCTTAGACATATTGCAGTTAATTATACCATGATCCTCTTTACATTTTAACATAGAAAGATGTGGGTGGCATCCATTTCTTTTTTTAAAAAGTATTTATTTATTTATTCATTATGTATACAGTGTACAGAACAGGGTACCAGATGTCATCATAGATGGTTGTGAGCCACCATGTGGTTGCTGGGAATTGAACTCAGGTCCTCAGGAAGAACAGTCAGTGTTCTTAACCTCTGAGCCATCTCTCCAGCCCCCATCCATTTCTTAAGATTTAGAAATCGGTCTAAACACACTGAAAATGCATTTGTGAACTTGATTGCGTGAGCTATGTAGATCCTAGTATTTTGCTTTGGTTGTGATTTTTTTTTTCTTCCTCAGCCAATGGCTCTCTAATCATACACCTGAAGTCTAGAGGATATTTTGAGTCATCCGAAAGACAAAATAAACAATAATTTATTTATTTGCTTTATACTTTGTATTTTTAAATAAATGCAAAGAATCATGGGACCATTAAAAATATTTACTCTGCCTTTTAAGTCCCAATTAAAACACTGGAATGAAAGAATGTTCCTAAAAGTTATGATGAAGTTCACATGGCGAAGGAGGTGGGACTGCTCAGAACCCAAGAGAGGGCCTGACCTGGGAAGGCTACCTCTTCCTCAGGGCTGTAAACTCCAACAGTTAATGAGCAAAACTATGGAAACAACAAGGAGCGTCAGACAGGAAGCAAGGTCAAGAGCAAACAGGCCAGGGCTGAAAAGAAACCAGGGATTAATTATAAATGAATTAAACCTACCAGCACAAATTAAATAGGCAATTTCAATTTGACATTTACAAGTAGTTTCGTTACTTACCATTTTGGTGTGTGCATGCTCTCAGAGATGATCTATTTGTGTTTCCTTAAAATTTGTTAAGAAATTCCCAGAGTAATGGCTCAGCAGATAAAGAGCTAGCCTTGAAAGCCTGGCATCTGGAGTTCAATCTTCAGAATGCACAGAAAAGTAGAAAGAGAAAACCGAACACACACACACACACACACACACACACACACACACACACACATCATGACACATGTATACACAGACACACACACACTAAAAAAGCTAAATAAATAAATGCACAGGATTAAGAAAGAGGAAGGCATGAAGCTCTGGGTGGGATCCCAACAACACATAAGCTACACGTAGTGGCTTCACACCTTTGATATCAATACTCAAAAGGTAAAGGCAGGAGGTTCAGAAGTTCAAGGTCATCCTCAGCTACTCTAAGTTTATGCCCAGCCATGCCTTTTAAAGGGTCATGAGAAATTGGCTCTCTGTATAGTTGATTTTACAAGGCTTGGTCCTGGCAAGTTGCTCTCAAATCATGAGAAGCGTAGTTCTAGACAGTAGCTTGCTTTCTTCTGAGACTCTCTGACCAGTGCTTTCCCTTATTTCTATCTCTGTTCATCCCTGGGAACCCATGTACATCTAAGGAAAGATACCAGGTTAATATGGAAACAAAACCTAAAGATGTTGTTCTGACCCTCAAGTACTTACCTGGAGAGCCTTACAGGCCACCATGCACAGGCCTGGAAGTTAATTACTCTTCCAAGGTAATCAATGCAGGCACTGAGGTGAAGATGCTGTACATCTGCAAACATGGCACTCAGGCTGCTACAGCTAGGGTTGTGGTACCAGGGAAAACTGATGCAAATAAGTATTGAGCAATCCCTAAGGGATGGGCACAGATGACTATTTGGAAGTGTGGACAGGGTGAGAGAGGGTAGCAATGGAGGCTGCAGAGCAATAATCCAGGTTCCTCTTTGCTATAGTAAGATGCTAATTAAAATTGCCTTCAGTTCCCACAGGCACTATCTAGTTAAATCTCAAAGAGGTGAAATTAAAAAAAGAGAGGGAGAAAGAAGTCCATAAAATTTAGTACCAACTTAATTTTTATTCATTGTGAATCAATGCAGAAACCAGAATAGACCTAACACATCGTTGTGGAGTGGGGTTTGGAATCACAACACATTCTTGGCTGGAATAAGAAAGGTAATAAAACTAAAGAGAAGTGCCAGGTCTTCAGTCCCACTGGTGTTTGTAGATCTGTCCTTGGGATCTCCCTACAGAACATCCCCAGAAAGAAGAAGCCAGCAAAATCCAGTGGATACAGAGGAAATCAGGTCTACATTCTTTACAGCATCCATACCCAATACCACCCTAGCCCTGGGTGCCACAGTTTAGAGACCTGTATTGCAACCTACTTACCCATCTGTAACCCATCTCACATGGGAAGAACTCATGGGATTAAGAGCTATGCATGCCCAGGATCTGGTGTGGTCCCTCATAGATGATTCTGTAGATAACGGGAACACTAAAATCCCCTGCCCATCACAGGCCTCTTCTCCAGGTTTGTCCAACATGGACAGTCTGCACTTTCAGGCCTAAAAGATGCGTTGGTGGTGAGAGGAACTGGTATAGACAGAGCTTAGAGAAATAAGGAAAATGAAGTAGGAAAGAGGGAGGGATGGAGGAAGCAAAGGAAATGTAAAAGAATTGTCTAATGAGACTAGAAAGCCTCTATTTGCCTAGACTGCAGAATTCTAGGACAGCACACCAAAGAGCCTCAGCTTCTTAGGGGTTTAAAAGCACACACACACACACACACACACACACACACACACACACCCATGGTGGTAGGCTCATATATTTGAATACTTTGTCCCCTAGTTGGTGAAACTCTCTGGGAAGGTTTAGAAAGTGTAGCGTAATTGGAAAAAGTTTGTCACTAGGGATAAGCTTTGAGGTTTCAAAACAACACACCATCTCTGTTATTTCTCTCTGCCTCATTCTTGTGGATCAAGATGTGAGCTCTCGATTACTGTTCCAGCAGTCTGTCTGTCTATCTGTTTGTCTGTGTGCTGCCATGCTCCCTGCTATGGTAGTCATGGGCTCTAAACCTCTGGAACCATGCTTTCTTTTATAAGTTGTCTTGATCAGGTATTTTATTTTTTTTAAACTTTATTTTATTTATTATTTATTTATTTGCCTTGGTGTTTGCCTGGAACTGGAACTACAGACAGTTGTCAGCTGCCATGTGGGTGCTGGGACTCGAACCCGGGTCCTCTGGAAGAGCAGAGGGTGCTCTTAACCGCTGAGCCATCTCTCCAGCCCCGATCAGGTATTTTAATACAACAATTGAAAAGTAACTAAGAGGTTCTTCTGCACATAAATACCGGACCCTGCACATGTCCATGATAAAAGTGAGCATTTCACTCCATCCCAGCAATAAATAGATAAGTACATAGCCCTCTCCCCACCCTAAGATTGTGGTAACTAGTGTGGTGAAAAGGTTGGGGAAATGCCTGTAAGAGCCTGAGCCAGCTGCCACTTCTCAACTCCACTTGCTTAAATTCATCACCGTCTCTCTCATTTTAGGGATCAGAGATGACATCGTAAAGCTTTTCTACCCCATTATGGTTTCTACCTCATTCTACCCCATCTGTAGATACAGTTCTGGAAAGAAAGAGTAGAAGGCTGGCTTTGGCCCTGGGTCTAACCTTGTCTTCCAGCACAGAAGCCATCCTGGGTTCCCCTGGGACTCAGCAGCACCAGCTCAGGCATGTGGAGCTGGACAGGTGACTCAAGCAAAGCCATGTCCTAAAATGTGCGATGAGGAGCCCATGGCTAATAACGCAACTGAAAGTCAAAAGAAACCAGAATCAGTTTTTATTTAGGAGACAAGGCAGCCAGAACAAGCAGAGAGACACTGAGGACCACAAACCTGGACAGCAGCTGTTGAGGAAACAGCCGGAGCGTGTGCGGGAGAGAACAGACTGGACCTTGAACCAGGAACTAAAAGTTAGAGCCTTGTTAGAGCACAAAGAGAAAATGCTCCAGAGAACCGAGCAGCATCTGTAGTGGGAATACACAACCTGCTTAGAAGTGAGAATCCGGAATCTAGAGGAAAAGCTTGGCATTCCAAAGACCAAGAATGGCCATATGGTCTAAAGCCCACCTTGTATATTAGACTTAGTTAAAATGTGTTCTGCCGAGAGCTGTTCCAATCTACCTCCTAAGTATGCCTTGAAACCTGGAGGACCCCCTGTCCAGAAGGGCTCTGTAGGAAACAGCTGTATGAACAGGAGCATGTTTGTGAGCCCCAATGTGCTCAGCTGGACCATACAAGCCCAAAGTCTAAAACCAAGTCTGAGGTTCCTAGTTCCTCTAGCCAGAGGCCACAGAGGTGCCCGGAGGGGACAGGCAGGTGCTGACAGAGGCCTTGTATGTTTATGGATCTAAATTGAATGACAGTTTGGCAGAGAAGGGATTAGAATTTCCCATCTGTACTTTGGCTTAATTGAAAGCAGCACCTTAGGGAGATGGGAAAAAAAAAACTGCACATTGAAATTCATAAAACTATACATTTGTGGAGTCGTGTGCCCAAAACTAGAGAAATGTGTTAATATATAAGGCCATGGGAAACGTGGAGGGCAGAATAGAATGCTTAAGTGGAATCCTTCAGGAGAAGATTTTTTTTTTAGAGAAATATTCATCATGATGGCTCAGTGAGTCAAGACACCTGCCAGCAAGTCTGACAGACTGAGTTTGAGCCCTGGGGCCCACATAGTGAAAAGGAGAAAACAAAAATCTCACAAGCTCTTCATGCAGGCCATGGCACATACGTGCATACACATGCATATACATGCAAATAAATAAAATAACTTTTTAATTAAAAAAGGATCTAAGGAGACAGCTCAGCAGTTGAGAGCACTGGCTGCTCTTCTACAGGTCCAAGGTTCAATTTCCAGAATCTACATGGTAGGTCACAACCTTCTGCGGTGCTACGGGACCTAATGTCCTCTTCTGACCTCCATAAGCATTGCACACATATGGCGCACAGACATAAATGCAGGCAAACACTTATATGCATAAGATAAAATACTTTAAAAGAATTTTAGATTAAAAAAGACATAGATACAGCAACAGGAAGATTTTTTTAATAGGATAAAACGGAGAAAATGGGGGTGAAAAGAGGAGAAAGGGGGAGCCTAGGTGGGTGGGAGGGGGGGAAGACAGGAGAGGAAAAATGAATGGGGCACAGGGAAGAGAAAACGAAAAGAAAACAAAGATGTTCTGTAAGTAAAATATTCTCATTGAAACAAAAATGCTGTCAGTATTTCATTCAATCACTTTGCTGAGTGCTTGGTTTTAAAACCAGCAGGAAATGTCAAACAGTTGTTTTACAGCGTCCATCACTTCATTAGAACCGGCCTGTGCTATCTGACTGTGGGCACAGCAGACAGTGCACTGGTGGCTGGGAATTCTGGGTAGCGGATGGGCAGAATCTGCAGGCAGTGTAGGGAAGGACATGCCCGATGCCCAATTCTCCCCTTAGAGCAGGAACCTGAAGCCAGGACAGTCTCTGAGAATGATGCTGGGAAAAGAAAAACAAACAATCCCAGCAGGATATCTCTATCCCAATTTCAAAATACCTAGGAATAATCTTCCCTTAGTGAAACAGTACAAACCACAGGCTTAGGCTCCCAACTTGACCACAGGCCAGATGCTTCACCTCCAAATCTCAGTTTCCCATGTACAGATTGTTGATATAGTCGCCAACGTTTTTTATGTGAATTAAATGACACGATAACATGGCACACAGCCTGAATATAATCTCCCCTCAGTTAATATGCTTTTTTTAATATTGAGGGGAAAATCCTAGATGCATGAATGCATGGATGCATGACTAGATATCAGAGATGAGATGGAGGCAGAGAGAGAGAGAGAGACTCTGGAAGCCCTTCTGGTAAATTTTTTGTTTCTGATAAATATAAAAAAGAACTTTTTATGTTTCCTCTCAATCCATGATAATAGAAAAACTACTTGGGAATCACAGAGGTAATGATGCTCTGTCCATTTCTCCTTTCAAATAAACTCCCCATCAGTACTGCTATTAAAACTGCCCCCCATCTAAACCAGATATCTGTCATGCCAGGGGACCCCAAGGCCCACACTTCCTCCTAGTGGCTTATTTCTTCCTGAAAGTTACTGTACAAGTTCACGATATATCTACATTGGGGTGGGACTGAGTTGACCTGGTTGAGAAGATCTGGAGATCTCAATTGCAGCATTGTGAAAGAGATGAGAACAATATATCTGCCTCTCTCACAAGATAGCATGGCCAAGAGAGGGGTCACAGGTCAAAGAACCTGAGTTCTAGCCCATCCTCACAAGACCACTGTTTTCCAACAGGCACATCAGGAGGTTTGGGCCGGTTCCATCAGCATCCTTATCCTCAATAGCAGCATTCTGGTCTTTATCAGCATCCTTGTCTTCATTGTTCTCAGCCCAGAGCAAACCATCCCAGAAGACAAGTGAGTCTTTTCCAGGGGGCATAGGGAGTCCTGCCATTCTATTCTCTTGACTGGATTGCCTGAAACCATGGCCCAGGTCCAGCCTGCTTCAGGGAGGTCTGTTATCCCCACCATCTGTACCAGGTCTCCCCCCAACTTCCAGGGCCAGGATCGTGAGAGCTAAAACATATAAATCAAGCCAACAGACTGTTAAAACAAATATATTCTCTCCTCGTACCTCAACAAACACACTTTTTATAAGCCTGGAAAGTTTAAACTTAGAATTCTTGGGCTCTTTGGAGTTCTGCACTGGAATGGGGGAGCTATTGGGGAAAGATGATTTCTAGCCTGAAGCCCATCCCCACATCCCCACCTGTTCCCACACTGAGCTCTCTTGCCCTAAAGAGACCACGCTCGCGAGTGTGCGCGCGCGCGCGCGCACACACACACACACACACACACACACACACACACACACAACCTGCAAACTCAGTCCCACCCCATTCATAGAGTCAGTCTTTAGAAGACTGCTAGAAAGAGGCATATAAGAATATGAGACACAGGCTTGAGACCACTTAGCAGAGAATTGCCAGTTCTGAGTATACAAAGTATGTAAGGAAAGGGAGCCGTGTCCTTCTATGTGTTCTTTCCTTATGGCTGTGAGACAAGCAATTTGAAAAAGGAAGGGTTCCTTTTGGCTCATGATTTGAGGGTACAGTCCATAGTGGCAATAAAGGCATGACAACAAAAGCATGAGATGACTGGTCCCATTGAGCCGTAGTAGGGAAGCAGAGGACAAGGATGTAGGTCCTTAGACCTTAGACCACATTCTTTTGTTTATCCAGTCTGATACCTAACCCATGCGATAGTGTTAGCCACATCGGGAGATTTTTCCCTCCACATTTAACTACTCTAGATACATCTAGGTAATTTCAAACCCAGATGCACTGACAATAGAGATTAACTGTCAGAGACATTAAGGATCTTCTTGGATCTAAGAATTGCTTTCCCTTTGGGGATCATAACGGCAGAAAAGGAGGCAGCAAGTATACCCACAGCAGCCCCCACCTCACCCCACCCCGGCCACACTGTCCTTACCATCAGCAGCAGCATCCTCATCAGCTTATCACCAAAGAATGCCCAGAGCCATCGTAGGCAGTAGAGACATCCCTCATATTTGCTTCCTGCCTGGACCTTGCTGTATACCTACAGCTTTGTTGGTATTTCAAGACAGGGTTTCTCTGTGTAGCCCTGACTGTCCTGAAACTCACTCTGTAGACCAGGCTGGCCCTGAACTCAGAGATCCAACTGCCTCTGCCTCCCAAGTTCTGAGATTAAAGGTATGTGCCACTGCCAGCCTGGATCTTGGACTGTGTCTTTAACAACTCCACCAGAAGCACAGAGACACTCAAACCTAGAGGCCTGTGGAAAGAAACTAGAGGGGAGGAACAGGAGGAGACCTATGTGAAGCTGAGTACAGCTGGGATTCCTCAGCTAGGTCTCATTGTTAAGCACACACACACACACACACACACACACACACACACACACACAATTACCACCACCACCAGATTTAATGGCACTATTCTGCTGTGCTTTTCACAGTGCTGTGGCTCTTTAATAGGCTCCCCTGGTGGGCCACTCAGGGCCCACGCTGCCTCAGAGCAGCTGCTGTGCTGAGCCAAGGAGCACAAGAGATCCTTTGCAAACCACCCTGCCTGTGGCTCTCTCAGGGAGCCATCACAGCATGTCCTGGAACAGGCATCCAAGGAAGCAGTACAGTTTAGTGTAATTCATCAACTTCCCAGCTGCTGCCTAAATGAGAGAAAGCCAGTGCCAAGCCACTCAGAAATCTCAGGGGCATCCTCCAAACTCAGAGAGAGAGGGTGAGCCCCAACATTGTGGGTAGAGGCTGGCAGAGGACTGGAGGTGTCCAGAGGAGGTCAGCCATTTGCCCAGACCTCTGTTGACCTTGAGAGAGAGCTGCCATCTGGAAAATCTCAGAAAGAGATTCAGAACTTCATGGTGAGACAGATTCAATCTCACCACTACCACCACCATATCAGCCACTTCTGTGTGTTCTTCATCAATGCTTCTATTTGCCCATCTGTAAAATGGAAAGGAAAGTACTTCCTATACTTAGGGCAGTGCCAGTTATCAGAATACTAAATATTTAGTTAAGAGTCATGGGTTCTAGACCCAGCTCATCAGCATCATCTGGGACTTGTGAGGAATTTACACCCAGGCTTACCTAATCAGGAACCCCCACTACAGGGCCCAGTAACTGATTTTCACAACTTTTGCCAAGTTGTTTTGCTATCATGTATGTGTGAGAATTCCTGAGAAAGCTGTGTACCAGTGAGCTCCCCAGCCTCCAACCCAGAACTGCCCAGATTGTCTAGTAACCCAGCAGCTAGAGGGTCAGCACCTGGCATGAGAGAGGCCTCCAGGCCCCTGCCCAGCTGCTTCCATTCTGTGTGATCAGTGCTCATATTCTGCCAGTTTAAATGTTTCCACTATAAGCCTCATCGTGGTCAGCATTTGGAGAATTTAGCCCAAAGGCACTAGGCAGAACATCTGGCTTTAGAGAGATGATGCTCTGACGTTATTTGAAGGGTTCTTGCTGTTCTTTAAAACCCCTGTGTGGGGGCTGGAGAGATGGCTCAGCGGTTAAGAGCACCGTCTGCTCTTTCAGAGGACCTGGGTTCAATTCCCAGCACCCACATGGCAGCTAACAACTGCCTGTAGTTCCAGTTCCAGGCAAACACCAAGGCAAATAAATAAATAAATAAAGTTTAAAAAAAATAAAAAATAAAAAAAAAATAAAACCCCTGTGTGCACAACACTATCCTGAGCACAGCTCTGCCTTCCTTTTGTTACAGAGCCCCAGGCCACTGTTAACATCTAATGGGCAGCAGACCTCCACTGACCCTGACCTACCTAGCAACTCTTTCCCATGCTGCCCACCTTATTCCTAAAGAAAAACGTCAGCCCTGACAGGCTAGTGTATTAGGAACTTGTCTCATTACAATAAAAGACGGGACAAAGGCAATAAAAGATGTAAGGGATGAAGGGCTTACTCTATTCTAGAAGATACAACCCATCATGGCAGAGAAGGCCTGGCAGCAGGAGGTGGCCAACCATGCTGCATCCAATCAGGAAACAGTGAGAAGCCACTGCTTGTGCTCACTTTGTTTGCTTCTTCAGTCTGAGGGTCTCACCACCTCAGGTAACCTAATCTGGGTAATCCCTTTAGGCATGCCCAGAGCGTTGTTTCCATGGTGATCCTGAGTCCATGGAGTTGACAAAGACAATTAGCTGCTGTGGTTGGCGTTCTTTTTGTTCTTCTGTGTTGCTTGCATCTTGGCTGGCTGTAGTTTATAAACAGACTTCTTAGAGCAGTTTTAGGTTCAGAGCAAAACTGAGCAGAAAGTACAGAATGTACTGTGTACTTCCCACCTCTATATAAGCACAGCTTCCTTCTCTATCAGCATCCTTCGCTGGAGTGGGAACATTTCCTTCAACCGGAAATTCTACCCTGCAATGTCATTACCATCTAGATTCCACACTTGACACTGGGGTTTGCTCTTGGTGTGATAAAACTTCTGGGTTGGGGCAAATGTATAATGACATGTGTCCAGTGTTCCAGCACCATAGAGAACTCTAAAGATTCACTATGCTCTGCATATTCCCCCAACCACTGATGACCACTGGTGTTTTTACTGGGTTGTAATTTTGTCATTTCAGAAGTGTCGTATGGTTGGAAGCCTTCAGTTGCAGCCTTTCCAGGTTGATTTATTTCACTCAGTAATTTGCATCCACATGTCCTCCATATTGTTTCATGGCACGCACCAGCACTAAATAACATTTCACTGTCCAGAAGTGACCCAGCTTCTCCATTTACCTAATGAAGAGCATTTGGCTGCTTCCAAGTTTGGGCAATTATGAATAAAGTTAGTACCAACATTCATGTGCAGTTGTTTGTGTGTGTGTGTGTGTGTGTGTGTGTGTATGTGTGTGTGTGTGTGTGTGTGTACGTACTTTATCAATTAGTTTGGGTAAAGGCCAGGAGGTATGCAATGACTGGATTATACAAAAATGTGTTTCCTTTTGCCAAAAACTGTCATGTCATCTTGCAAAGGGGTCAGATCACTTTGTCCTTCCTACAACAGTGCAGAAGCATCCCAATTGCCCCTTCACCACCATTTGGTGCTGCCTTGTATTGGGGCCATTCTAATAAGTATGTGACACATCTTACTCTGATTTACAATTCTCTAGTGATGTATAAGGTTGAGCACTTTTCCCATGCTTAATTAGCATCTGGATGTTTCATGAGGCCTCTGTTCAGATCACTAGTCTATTTTTAACCAGTTTATTTTTTGATTGTTGGATTTTAAGAGCTCTCTGTGTAAGTTAGTAACTATCCTTTATCAGAAATGTCTTTTGCATATTTTCTCCTAGTCAATAAATGACCATCTCAGTCTCTTGAAGTTGGTTGCTTTGTTTTTTTGTTTGTTTGTTTGTTTCTTGTTTTCTCTCCTTAGTATATAGAAGTTTACCCCCCTATCCTCTTATAGTGGTTTGAATAAAAATGGACTCCATAGGTCCATAGGGAGTGGCTCTAATAGTAATGGTAGCCTTGTTAAAGTAGGTGTGGCCTTGTTGAAGGAAGTATGGCAGTGTGGACTCTGAGATCGCAGATACTCAGCTAGGTCCAGTGTGGCAGTCCCTTCATGTTGCCTGTGAATCAGATGTAAGACTCTCAGCTCCTTCTCCAGCACCACGTCTGCCTGCATGCCACCTTGCTTCCTGTAATGACGATTATAGACTAAACCTTTGAAACTGTAAACCAGCCCCAGCTAATTTTTTTCTTTCTTTATAAGAGTGACTGTGGTCATTATATCTATCTCTTCACAGCAGTAGAAACCCAAAGACATTTCTCAAGTTTCACTGAAATAAATAGACAAAGATTAAAAAAGAAGAAGACTCATTCAAGGTTAATAAAGCACAAAAGGGGGAAATCACAGAAATATGGTTACCTCTTCTATCTATTTAAAAACCTACGTGTTCCTTTTTCTATAAGGGAAGCAGGAAATGGGGGTGTAGACAATTTTGAAAGCTTGAAAATGGTGGTTAGGGGAAGTGAATGGTCTCTGAGATGGGCCCTGGAGTTTGAATGAGCCCCAGAGACCAACATTATCTTTGAGAGAAGTCTGCCATAGAGTGGTTTAGTTACCTGGCCTCCTTTACAGAGACCTGAAATGACAAGGTGTCTGCTCTGAAAGCAGACAAGGGAATTCCTGAGTCTCTCCCTATCTTGGGGCCAGAGGAATAAACATGTTTTAAAGGTCTGTTCATTTTCTTTATATCAGATTGTTCAGCACTGCAAGAAATGTCATATTTCCAGGGCAATGTTCTCTGAGCCCTAACAGCAGAGATACAAATGCAGGGTTGGGGAAGAATGAGTGGGTGGGGAGAAGCTCTAATGCTCTATTCTGGAAGCCTCCAGGATTCTGTCTTCAGTCTGACCCGTCCCCAGAGACAAGACTCTGCCCTCACATAGGAATCACAGCAGCAGCAGCCAAACATTCCAGAACAACCTTTAGCTCTAGCCCGCAAATGATCACACTTTGGGGCCAATGGTTGCTCTGAAAATCTGACCAACGCATAAAATTCACATACATATAAAATACATGCTTTTACATACTATCTCACAGTGCTTTCAGACTCCCTGAGGTCCACTCAGTTTTGGTGACCATATTAAGAGGTCTTGCTAGAAGTAGAAAAAAAAATAAAAAACAAAAAAACAATTGAGTTGCTAAAAGACAGCTTGGCAGAGTACCAAAGATTAAAGTGTAAGCCATTCTCTTTTAATGAAAATGTCCCAAATTGTCCCAAATTCATAGTCCATATTCTCCAAGCCCCTGAGGCCATTTCCTGGTCAGTCTCTTGCTCTTTTGAGATTTGCAGAAGAAAAAAAAAATGAAAAAGCTTTGAAAGGTCATCCAGTCTTGATGCTACTACCTCATATAACCCCAAACCAAACAGAATGTAGTCTACCCTCACCACATCTTGTGGCATCTACTCCTCCCACCCCACTCTCCAAGGTCTTTCCACAGCTCTTCTCTGCTCTGAAGGTTCCATCTGGTGGGCATGCTACATTAGGCTTTGCTGGTCCACAAAGACATTTGGGATCTGAGTAAAACAAATGAATAACCAACACTGTAAACTTTAAGAGGACTCTGCCAAGAAGTGTAACAGTGCAGACCCATTCTCAAGATGACCTTTCACTTTCTTCCCTTTGCCTAGCATTCTAAATTCTCAAGGGAAAAAAACATAATTAAATGATTAGGATATTGCTAAATGATCTTTTTTTAGTTGGAAAAACAAAGCAAAATAGAGCATCTGGTGCCCTCAGAAAATATCAGCAACCTACCCATCCCCCATTCTAGTTTTGGATATCAGTCAGCACAAGGCATGTAAACTGATGTCAGGTTGAACTTGCAGAGAAGCAGTATGCTTGTCTAAAGGATTATAGTAGTGGGGCTGGAGTGGTGGCTCAGTGGTAAGAGGCACATGTTGCTTTTACAAAGGGTCTGGATCTGAGTCCTAGACCCCATATGGTGGCTCCCAGCCATCTGTAACTCTGGTTCTACGGGATAGCATACCATCTTCTGGCTTCCACAGACACCAGGCATGCATGTAGTATAACAGGCTCCTAGACCTTAGCACAACTGACACCATGTTAGAGGCACCATTCTAAACTTAAATCCTAGCATGTTGGCCTCAATACTTAGCAAAACAGGAGCAAGGATGTAATCCGTCAAAGACCTAGTCCACAGTTCCAGCAAAGTACCTAATGTGCTAACCTTGCTTTTTGGCTTTTGTGCTCTATTTCTTGCTAACTGAAGTATAACATCCAGGATATGGGTTTTGTACACAAAGACAGAGGACAGTAAAGCTCAAGGCTGCTTGATGTGGGTACATTCCCTGTGCAGCCACTGGCCAGCAATAAAGACTTTCTTTTTCAGCATCAAGAGTATTCATGTGGAAGTCTCTGGTGGGCTTATCTCACAACATATGGGTACATGCATATATATAAGCAAACACTCATATACACAAAAATTAAAACAAATATAATTTTTTAAAGAAAGACTGCAGTAACAAGCACTAGAGACATAGTTCAAGCAGATAGCACTTGCCTAGTATATGCAAGGCCCTGAGTTCAATTCCCAAGACTGCAAAGAAAAAATATTATGGAAGATATTTACAAGATTAATTGCAATGCTCTGTCCAGAAATAAAACTGAAAAGGCAATGTAGGCCTTAGATACTAAAGACTCCACATAGCGTAGCACATAGACATCCCACACACTGCTACCTACACCTCCTTTCCTTATCTCCAGGAGGGTATTGTACCTGGTTTCCTCAGATGGACTTTGCAGAATAGAGACAATAGCTCCCTCCACCTTTTCAGGGTGCTGCTCCTTAAATAGATATGGTTTTCTTCCCAGCGCCCCTCAGCTCTTGAGTCCTGGCTTCTGAGCAGTGAGCAGATGGACGTGGATCACAACAGAAATCCATTCAGGAGTTATTTGGCTAGCAGTCTTACCAGTCTGCAAAACTGGCTGACTGTTGGCAGGGTGGAAAGACTGTGACCCAACCAAAACAAAGTGGTTTATAGAAACTTCAGTTACATCAGACCAAACTCTCTGGCTTTCACAAACCCCATACTCGGCCTCTGGTGTTCCTGAGAGAATAGGGAGAATAGATCTTCTCCCATACATGAAAGAGGTCATAGACCTTACTAGTATTTCACACAGAGCTCCAGAGAAGCTGGCCTGGGAGTGAGTGTAAGGCTGAGGGTGCCATGCCACTCTGGGTGGAAGTGCCAACATGTCTGCTCGGCCAGCTCCTTTGTTAAGTTGAAATGGAGGGAGCTACTCCCTAAGAGTCAAATGTTGGCAGTCAGGCCTGATCCCTTACCAGTTTCTCTCCTGGACACTCTCTCTCTCTCTCTCTCTCTCTCTCTCTCTCTCTCTCTCTCTCTCTCTCTCTCTCTCTCCATTATTACCACCCCTTGGGATCTACTGCCCAGCATACCCCAGCTCTTGCCTTCCTTGACTATCAGCTGTCTGAGGCTTCCCTAATATCTCCAGGTCTAGGAGATACCAATTCAGTAGAGGAGATGCAGAGATCACCCTCCCAGCCTTCTGGCTCACCCTCTGACTATGGTGGTAGGAGAGAAGGGGGTGGGGAAATGTGGTGGAGCAGCCAGTAACTGATAATGGCAAGTCGAGGCTCATCAACAGCTACTCAGGTGTGAAGCTGGTGAGCCCAGGAAGTTAAATAGGGTGTGAAATGCATCCTTAATGTCTTTTCCAATGTGGAATCTTTACATGCTGCCAGTCTAGGCAATCAGGGAGCCAGAAGAGATGGATCTGTGTCTTCAGTTTAGGAGGTACTGTCCCCATCCGTAGACTCCACTCCACTCTGCTCTGATCTCTTTCTGCCTTCTCCCAGGTATTACCCAACTTGCCTGTCACAATTGTTCTGTTAGACCTTAGAAAAGACTGACGCTGGGACCCCTGAGATAGGTAGGGACAGGAAAGAGGAGGACGAGAAACAGAAGAAATTTTTCCTACCAATTTCTCTTAAGAAGGTAGTTTTCAGATTGAGAAGACCACAGATAATAACTTACTGTTTTTAAAAAAAAAAAAAAAAATTGCCCCACAAAGAATGAAGAGCCTACATATATAATTTAAAGTGTTCAAGAAAAGAATTTTTGAAGGCCTCAGAAACAAAGATTAGAAATCTAGACGTTAGCCATGTAACTTTATGATACAATGCAGCTTCCTCACTCAGAAGACATCGCACAAAATATTTTGTCTTTTTGGACCTCAGGGGTATAACAGATTCACTAAACCTCCTTAACAGACCAGCCTCTGAGCTAAGTATTGGAAATCAAGTTAATAGCTGCCACATTAACTATGTTTCTTATGTATAACCAGGGATGGCCAAGGTGTCCTAAGAATTTGATTACACCACACTCTCACAGTCATTTTAATTAAACAGAAGTTTCATAGTCTACATCTGGGAAGCAGCGGGACAGAATTTAGACCTACAGGTCAAGTCCACACTCTTAACCATACAGAATGAGTCCCATCTCTCTCCAAATGTATTTCTTTGACATATTTTTATTTGTTGTTCAGACAAATTATAGAGCTCTGCAGACCACAGGAATGGTTATAAAGTCTGCCTCTGTAAAAGAACATTGCATCTATGAAGGAAGTCAGCGTTCATGAAGGAGGCAGCCAGGGAATGTAGTCAGGCTGTTCTACTGGGCATCTTCCTTTCTGCCTGGAAAGGATCTTTTCACAGGAAGAAAACAACAGCGTGAGACATCTGCCCAAGTGAGGGTGGCCATGAGCAGAGAGCACAAAGCACATGGTGCTTCTGCGGTTTGTGTCCCATTCCTTCCGCAAGTAAAGTTCCCAGTCTACTCCTTTATCTGCCGCTGGATGAACTTCAACTGTCTGGCCTTCAAGTGAGTCTTGTGCTTTGTATATGGCTCTTGTATTTTTGCATGTTAGCAAACTTATCATGTTTGCCTGTTAATATGTCCACTGTCCATTTATTTATAGACAAAGATGACTACATTCTCAAAGGCGAAGAAACTTAAAAGTTTTCCTAAACCGAGCTAGGAAGATGGCTGAGTGGGTAAAGCCTGCAAGCATGAGGCCCTGAGTTCAGATCCCAGAACTCATAAAAATACAGGTCCTGAGATGCACATCTGTAACCTCAGCACCAGGGGAGGCTAGGAGGATCCTGAGAGTTCTCTGGCTGACCAGCCCAAACAGCCAGCTCTAGGTTCAGTGAGAGACTCTGCCACAAAACCAAAATAAGATGCTGAGTGATAGAAATTACCCAGCATCAACCACTTGCCTTCACATTTGCACTGCATGAAAACACACACACATGTCTTTAAGCTTAAATGTTTTCCCTAAACTATTACTATATCATACATTCTAAGAGCATGAGAGAAAGAAGGGGGAGGGAGGAAAGAAAAGAAAATGAAAGGATGGAAAGAAGGGAGGGAAGGAGAAAAAAGGAAATCTCAGCCTCATGTACCTCACAGTCCAAATATGACCCAATACCTATGTTTTTAAGTAAAGCTTTGTTGAGGGCCAGGGCAATGGCACAGTCAGTAAAGAGGCCTATGTATGGATCCCAGTTGTGGTAGGAATGTTTTTTGTGTACTGTGAATAAAAAACTGTTCTGGCCTGTGTAGAGCACCATAGAAGTGGGTGGAGAATCAAAGCACAAGTAGGTAGGAAGGAGGGTGGAGTTAGCCACTCTGCATCGGACCCCCAAGAGGAGCAGACATGTAAGAGGTACCGGCCAGTCACGGGCTGAGCCACGTGGCGAAAAGATTAATAAAAATGAGTTAATTTAAGAAGAAAGAGCTAACTAGTAATAGACATAAGACATAGGCCAAACAGTGTTAAAATACATAAGCGTGTGATTCATTTCTTTTAGGGGACAAAAGCCGCGGGCGCACAGACCAGGTTCCAAACCGTTGGCGCCACATGTGCTCCAGGCACAAACCTCCAGCGCCAAACGGGCAGGGAAAAACATACTACAACACCCTGTAGCTGCATAAAAAGTCAAGCCTATCCAGACCAGTGATGCTACCAAGGACCATGTCTGAGCTCATGGTCCTACCACAGCAGAGTTCTGTGTTGATGTCTGTGGCCCAGATACCAAAAAGGCCACACAGATAGATGCCTTGGGTCTGGACTACAACCTGTGTCCATGTTGATGTCTGAGGGCTGTGCCGCCACCAGGGCAATGACAGTCTGGGTGGTTTGTGCTGTCACATGGGGCTGTGGTGTAATCTTGACCAGGTCTGCTGCTATGAATCATGTCTGAGTCCCTAGCCCAGCAGCAGCCACCTGAGACCGTGTTGGTGTCTGAGGGCCTTGCTGCTGCTGAGGCCATACTGATCTGGATGGCCTGGGCTGCCTCCGGGGCCATAGTGACATCTGGGCCTAATATACAACCAAGGGCATGTCTGAGTCCTTTTTCTGCTGCAGCTGCAGTCTGTGACCAGTGTTTCCACAGGGAGTAATGGAAACCATGAATGTCAAAATTCACCCACATCCTGGGCCTTGGGTTGGTCTACTCTAAAGCATCTACCCCACCTATGACCTGCTGGAGTGTGTGAGGAAACTGGTTCTTCAGAATGATAACCACAGGATCCCCATGACTCAGAGCAACAGCAAACTACCCAAGAGAGGTTTAGTCGAAGATCCAGTGGTGATGATGCGCCAGAGACCTTGAACCAGACCAGTGATTCAGCACAATGAACATTTGCAGGTGAGGCTGAATGGACAAAAGGGTCCACTGTGTGACACACCACAGCTCCCAATGCCTCTAGGATGAATGAACAGGTGTTGGACAGAAAGAGGATTGAGGTGGGCTTTGGTTGGTTGTTTGTTTTGTTTTTAATTAATTTGGGGGGCATGATGCAGAGAAGAAAGGCAGATATGGGGGGAGCTGGTAGGTGAGCAAGATTGGAGTGCATGATGTGAAATTCTCAAATAATCAATAAAGAATTATGTTTACAACAACAACAAAACAGGCACAGTGGTACGCAACTGTGCTGGGAAGCAGCAGCGGGAAGACGCCCCAGATTGGCTAGTCTTGCTGATTTGAGGTTAACTAAGTTCCAAGTTCAATGAGAGCATTTGTCTAAAACAGTAAAGACAAAAGACCTTTTGTGTGAGGAACACACCCAACCTTGACCTCTGGTTTCCACAAGAACACACATACTCGTACGTACACACATACACACACACACACTCATGACCCACACAAAATAAAGTAAGGCTTTATTGGAACCACATTTGTTTATATGTCCATTATCTATGTCTGTGTTTACACTATGATAGCAGAACTAAACGGCTGTGACAGAAATTGCCTGGGCCACAAATCTTTTTTATTGAAAGTGATTTTTTTTCATACAGTATATTCTCATTATGGTTTCCCCTTCCTCATCTCAGATGTCTCTCAGATTCTCCTCAGCGCCACAAAAATAAATACATACATACATACATACATACATACATACATACAAAAAACAGGTAAGGCAGTAAATACTCCAAAACCAAAAAATAATCATTATGAGACCAAACATCCCCAAAAGTACCACTGAGTTCATTTTATGTTGGCTATCTACTGACTGGGATGGGTCCTCCCTTAAGTGTGGTTTATATGTCTAGTGAGACTCCACTGGAGAAAACTAGTTTTTCCTAAGAGCCATTGTCAATTAGCAATAGCTTCTGGGTTTTCCTCCTTGCAGTACCAAGTCCCCATCCGGCTGGAAGCTGTGCAGGCCCTGTGTGTCTGAAAGGCACTCACCTTTCCTTGGTGCCCTCCATCCCCACTGACTCTTACACTCTTCCTCCTTCTACTGCACTTAGCTCCTGAGTTCAGGGGGTGGGGGGCTGGTGAGCATCCCATTTAGGTATTCTAAGGTCTCTCATTCTCCAAACACTGTTCAGTTATCGTTCTGAGCATGAGATCCCATCTGCTGCAGAAAGAGCTTCTCTGGTGATGGCTGAGTCAGACACTGATCTACGGGCACAGCAGAGCATCCTTAGGAGTCATTTTATTGTTATGTTCCTTTAGCAGAACAATAGTGTTTTGTTTTATGGGCCACAAATCTTAAGGCATTACTGTGTGTTAGACTTTCATGGCTGTGACCAAATTCCTAACAGAAATAAAGGAGGAAGGTTGTATTTCAGTTCCTGGTTTCAGAGCTTGGACCATGGTCACATGGGCAGAACATTGTGACAGCAGAAACATGTCAGGTTCAGGCAGCGCTTCACGTCTTGGCATCCAGGAAGCAGGAGAAAGTTGCATACAGGAAGTGGCCAGAGCAGATGAACTCCCAGTGAGTGGCATACTTCTGCCTCCTCCCAAAATGCCAGACATTTTTACATTTGCTGGTTTTCTACGGGCGTAATCCACATACACTGTTTGTATATGTATATCCAATATTCTTTTGTTCAGCGTCTATTAAATGATACCTAATGAAAAAAACATCAAGTAAAGAAGATATTGACATAAGCACTTTGAAGATGTGAAACCTTAGGTTAGCCTGGGATTTGGACTAAACAGATGAGAAAGGTTAGAAAATATTTACATATCAGAAACACAAATTTGGTCAAATCCATACTTCTTCCACACCTTGTCATCACACAGTCAATTTTCCATCTAAGTCTGTTTATGAAAAAAATCCAAAGAATTTCTCTATCATATTGAATAGTTTAAGAGTTCTAAGAACTACCAGCTTATCACCAAGAGACCATTGAAGTTTGCTGTTAGAGAGTGTGGGAATGCTTGCAAGAACAAATTGTTCACTTAAAGTAGCTAAACTCTGTTTATCAAAGGAGGTTGGATTTGTCTCACCCTCCTCGCTATAATTAATCCACTGCCTATGACCTCACTGGTCTTGTTATAATTTAGCCAGTGAAGAAAAAACTCAGCCGAGCCTCTTAAAATTAGGAGCATGACTAAAGGCATTCCTTCTGTTAAAAGAAAATTTACTTGGAAAGTCAAATAAACAAGTGGTCCTGACAGATTAGCTTCAAAACACCATGCAGAATCTTGATTTTCCACGACAGTGGAATTGTTGTCGGGAGGTTTGATGAGACAGGCCGCCTGAAGATCTTGCCCCCTTTAATGCCGAGCGTGAGCACATCTTCAGGCCACGGGGCCTACTGCTACACATTCCTGCTCACTCCAGGTCTCAGAAAAATATGCAAAGTGCATCCCTTCCACAAGCCATTGGCCTGAATCCTCATTGCTTTCCTGCAGGTTGGCCTGCAGAAAGGCTCTGAGTGTGGGGAAGCCCCCTGAGGACTCCAGCTGGAGCTTCCCAGAGTCAAAGACCTGTGACTGGAAAAGCAATTTGCCTTTCGGAGCATCCCACTCCCCCTTGCCCAATCAGGGACAAGGAAGTGGCTGAAGGCTTTTGGGTTAGACACAAACACTAATGGAGTGACAGCTGGAGACAAGCAAACCATGTTTTCGGCCGGTGATTCTTGGGGGAGCTGGCTGGATGGCCCCAGAAGAGCTGCCAGAAACCCATGTGGTGTCACTCAGTATAGTCTGCCATGCCAAGCATGTTGGAGCCAGGGGATGAATTCTCTCACATGTCCCAAAGCAGGCACCTGCTGAGATGTGACCAGTATGATCCCAGGAAGACTTAGAGTGAGGCAATGAATGATCCGTTACTCAATAATTTTGTTGTGTTTTTGAGACAGGCTCTGTGGCAGCCTTAACTGTCTTCAATACCAATGATCTTGAGTTCTGGTCCTCTGTCTCTGCTTCCACCTCCAAAGTGCTGAGATTACAAGCATGTGCCCAGCTTTATGGGGGTCTGGGATCGAACTCAAGGCTGCCTGTGTACTAAGTCAGCACTCTGTCCACTACAACTACAACCCCAGCCCTGCAGCCCAACTGTGAACAGCTCAAAGTGGTGTCAGTTTTCAGGATAAAGTGGGACTCAGCTCTATCCCAAAGCCATCACCCCCTACCCCCAGATTCTCAGAAGCTGAAGGACACCTGGACACCTGGAGGTAGACTGCCACTCCCTCCCACCATGAACATATATAACTCCCACTGCAAGTTCCAGGAAGTGGTGTCTTCCTCCCCCCCCCCACCTCCTTTTTTTCTAAACTTTCTCAGCTACTACTTCTTCTTCCTCCTCCTTATGACTTCCCTTTGCTTGCTAACCAATCCAAAGTCAGAAACTGCAAAGGAAAAGGGGCTCCAGCTTGGAACTTAGTCTGAGAGCTGCAGATTTGGAGAGCTGTGGGGCTCAGAGAAAGGCAGGAGATGTGGAAGCTAATATGGTACTGGAGCTCGATGGCTGACCTGGGAGTGTGCATAAACAGGTAGAAACGTGTGTGGAGCAAGATCCCAGAACCTCTTGATAAGCATCCTCTGGGTACCTTAGCTCCAGATGCCAACAGTCCAAGGGCAGATAAAAGAGCTGCCTTCTGCGCCGCCAAGTGCTTCAGCCCGTTTTCTAGCAGCCTCCCGATGCCATTTGCAAAGCTCTTGCAGTATTGCCCTGGTTGTACCCATTCCTTCTCTCCACACTTACCCTGCCTCTTCCTGTTGATCTGAGGCTTTCTGCTCATTGCTAAGGAGCTGTTCCCAAACTCAGGAGGATGAAATGCCTCTCCATAGACAGACCTGTTAGTGATGGAGCCATGGAACTTCAGCTGAGCCAGGCGGTTCCTCTCCTCAGCTCTGCTAAAGGGAGTATACCTCATATCTGATGGCAAGGGTACAGGGTACAGTGCTTCTGCAGCAGGGAGACTCATAAGCTATGGGATCTTGGCAAGTTCCTCTAGCTCCCTGGGTCTTGGCTCTTTTTATCTGTAAGAAAAGGAATCATGCCCATCTCAGAGCTTTGGAGATTAAAAGAGTTCTTGCAGAGAAAATATCTGGACCAGATCTGGTGACCAATAAGGTAAGCCAGGCCCCTTTCCTTCCCTCTTTTTTTCTGTGAATTGGGAGTGGCATCCTGTTGGCATGGCATCCTTGGAGAAATGGCCCAGGAAACTGATCCATTGTATTACACTCCTCTGTTTGCCCACATCCTAGGACATCAATATCTGTAGTGTTTCCTGTATCTTTTGTCAATCCTCTTCCGGGTCAGATTGTAAGACCCTGGTTAAGAGCAGAAGAGGGGCCTGGGGAGATGGCTGTTGTCAATGAAGTGTTTGCTGTATAAGCATGCGGACCTGAACTCAGATCCTCAGGACTCATTAAAAATCAAGGTATACTGATGCCTGCCTGTAACCCAACATTAGGGAAGCAGAGTTGGGAGAACTCCAAAGCCTGCTAGGCAGCCAAAGAACCCAAAGGGTGGGCTCCAGGTTAAGTGAGAGACTCTGTCTCAAAGAATTAAGTGGAGAGCAATGAAGGAAAGCAAGCCCCATAACACTGACCCCTGTGTCTTATAGACATGTGCGGGCACACACACACACACACACACACACACACCACAAAGTCAACTAGGATCACACACTGAAAGCAATCATGTATGAAGGGAACAGAGTTCTGAGTGGTTCACAGGATCAATCCGGGTCCCAGGGCTTGTTGACAACGGGTTCAATCGTACTGCCCTTTTCTTTAGCCCTTGAACACTCAGCCCACAAATAGAGGATACTCAGACAGACAGCCACAGACCATCAGATGCCTCCCCACCCCAGACCCTGCATTACATACTGCCACCCAGTGTCTGTTCTGAGATAGGCCTGCTCTTCTGTATATGAAGGAACAGCCAATTAGAACTCTTCTTTCTAGAAGAAGGGGGTCTGCTTAACCCTTAGACCCTTTCACTTGCACAAAGGCATGTTTAGTCAAATCACTGCACATGGTCTATGTGTCTCCCTCAGTCCTCTCCATCCTGGAAAAGATTTGAGGACTATATATTTGGGGAAAAAAGTTCCCAAGGTTTGCTAGAATAAAAGCCATAATAATAACCAGTAACACTAGTCTAACTCTTTGAAGTTTCTGAAGAATTTTTACCTGTTTAAACTCTGTCAAAAGTAGGCTAAATGAATTACAAAGAATGACCCCAAAATTTCAGCAGCTTGACAGAATGAAAGTATTTCATGTTCTCATCACAAGTCAGTGCAGACAGAGATGAGCCTGGCAGAAAGGAAAATCTGAAATAGAGACAGGGGGTTCAGGATTCTTTCAGGTACCACTGTTATCACCGGGAGCCCAAGTCTTTATCTTCCAGGGCTCAGGTAGGGAATGAAAGAGGACAGAGGGCCACAGGGAGGTTTTGATGGAAATGGGAATGCTAGTGCCACCCACATTTATTGACCGAACTTAGTTATAGGCTCACCCAGCTCCAAGGGAGGGATGCCCAGAGGTAAGGAGTGGGTTATGGTAAATGAATAACTGTGCTGTTTTTGCTATAACACCACCAGACAAGTACTTTACCCCAGAGCAGGAAACTAAAGCTGAGAAGAGTTGACATGCCCCAGTAAATGGACTTGAACATGCATCTCCTTCCATTCCTTATCTCATGAAGAACTTTTTCCTACAAGCTACTGAGCAACTTATGGAGTCTTAAGCATGGCCTGGTCTTATCCATGCCAGCTTTTTTCTTCCCAGCCACTAAGTATTCAAAAGCAGGAGAGAACCATTACTGTACACGGCCCCCCATTATCTTCCAGCCGATTCTAACTTCTCTACCACAAAAATGCGAACAAGCCCCTCCCCTGGCAAGGGTACCAGCTGTGGTAATAAAGATGCTCATGGGCTATTGCATTTCTGGCCCTGGGGAGAAAACATGGTCCTCTATTTCTGAGAGTGCACGGTCTAATGACAGAAACATAAACTGTTGTAACTTGGCTTGATTAGACATCAGCAGGTCTCTGCAAAGTGCTTTGAGAACACACGTGAGCAGGAAACTGATCTTCTCAGAGTCAGAGAAAGTTACAAAGAATGGGCCATGCTTGTCCTGCACTGTGAATCAGAAATAGCTGAGCAGGGGAGGTGAAGGAGCCATGGCAAGCCACAAAGGAGCATTTGCCCAGAAACAGACTCAAGAAATGATGGGCAAGTCCTTGTCAGGAGACAGGAAATAATCCTAGAAGCCCCTGCCTACATTGGGCTTTGGTGGAGTTCTGGGAAGATGAAAGATACTAAAAAATGAGTTCTGGGGCATTATGATGCAAATCTGAACAGCTGAAAGACCATGGCTGTGGTAGCATTAACCATCGCTGTGCAATACGAAATCTAGAGGCTCTTTACAAATAAATAATCACCATCACTCTTCATTATGCGATTGAGAGAAGCAAATGTTAGGCAGTTTAGTCAATGAGTAACAGCAGGATCAGAACTCACCCCCATCCTATACTCCAAAGGCCATTGAATAAAGAGCTGGTTCTAAGAGTATGATACAAGAGGGCCACAGTGCAGCATCCCAACCTAAAGAATGAGGAATTGTCTCTGATTCTAGAGAAGACTTATCTCTCCCTTCCTTCATCATCAATAGTTCCTCTGTACTATCCCAGCCATTCTGGGATACTGTGTTTCACAGCACCACCACACACATACACAAACACACACACACACACACACACACACACACACACCCTCTGGTTCTTAGAGTCTTTCTGCTCCTTTTTTCACAGTATTTCTTTTTTTTTTTTTTTTAATAATTTGAAGTGGAATGATCCACTTCTTTTTTTTTTTAATTTTTTTTAAACTTTATTTATTTATTATTTATTTATTTATTTATTTATTTGCGTTGGTGTTTGCCTGGAACTGGAACTACAGACAGTTGTGAGTTGCCATGTGGGTGCTGGGAATCGAACCCGGGTCCTCTGGAAGAGCAGACACTGCTCTTAACCACTGAGCCATCTCTCCAGCCCCTCACAGTATTTCTTAAGCCCTGTGGAAGGTTGATATAGATATCCCCGACAGAGCTAAACACTCAGTTATCACTTATTCTCAACACTCTGACCAGTCTCTGCATTAACTGCTGCCCACTGCACTAATCTATGGGTATAAACATAAAAGTTTAGAAGGTACTTTGACATGTGCATTTATCAAAACAACGATGTAGGTTCCCCAGTCAGGCCTATGACCTCCGGAGCCATGAGTTGGTTTTTTTGTTTTTTTGTTTTTTTGTTTTTCTGTTTTTACCAGGTTTACAGTTCCAAGAATGAGTTCTTTTTTTTCTGGGGAGTGGACCTTCAATTCAATTGGAAAGTGATTGCTTATACCCAGAACCTTCACACCACCATGGTACTAATGGGCACATCGTGCCTGGCAGGACAGTTTGTAGCACTCAAGATTTACTGCTGGGTAATACCACTGATGACTTTTCTCCCCAGCAGCCTGCACAGCACTTTCTAACCCATGGGGAGGTAGTTGTGAGGTCAAGTCCAGTTTAATTTCTCTATGTTCTACAGTCAAAGTGTGTTGTCTTCAGCAACAGGGTCTTACTATCTAGTGATGTAAGCAACCAAGAGCCTATGTGCCTCTAGAGTCTTCCTGACAAGTAATTCATTTTCGAAACACTTAGGGAAAGTTGTGTGTGTGTGTGTTGTCCATGAGACCAAAGTCTTCACTGTCTTCATCTTACTGATGAAGAGCCTCACTGGAACCCATTAAAAACTTATGAACTGACCCATCTGTGAAATGGGAGACTGCAAGCTGTGCCTACTAGGAAATTAATGTCTTACAGACTTACTTAGAACTGTTTTCTTAACTTTAGAATAAAAAAAAATCTTCTGAAAACAATACACTCTGATGGTTGCAATCCAAAGGAAAGAATTTTGTCCATGCCAAAACATAATGGTTATGTGAGCAATAAAATTAAGCTCAAGGTTCACTTTAGGGGTATATGAAGATTATGCATGAAGGAAATTGGTAAGTTTCCTAATTGCTCTTATCTAAAACTGAATTAAGAATATGCAACTAAACCCCAAGCTATAGATATTCCAAAGGACATTCAACACCAAGGAGCCAGGAAACTGTTTTGGTCTGAGGATAGATGTCAAAACAATTATCATCATCATAATAATAATAAATTAATTAACTAATTAATTAATCAGATATTAAAAACAATTGAGCCAAAAAGATTTTTCCCACCTGCTAAGAAAACATTATCAGAAGAGATTCTAGAAACTTGGCACCAGAATCACCACAGCTGCTTCCCATCCTACTGTGGCATTTACCCCCAACTTTCTTAAGGGTAACATAATTAATTGGTATTGAAGACCACCACAGAGGTCTCCAGCTAACTTTTTCTTGGTTTTGCTTGCATCTTGAAGAATATTGCCTTACAAGTTTGACTGAATGCATACACGTGCATGCGTGCACACGCATAGAAATACACAGAGGAATTCCATGCATGGTCAATTTAATGGCCTTTAGGAGTTTGGAAGGGCAAGCATATTAGCCAGGCAAATAGGGAAAGCAGCTGGTTCCCCTCAGTTATTTAACACAATTCTGCTCTGTTTGTAAGGAGGAAAGTTTTTCCTCACCAGGGAGTACAACAAAACATTTATTGAGGACTCTCTGTATCTTACATTGAGTAGATACAGCCAGATAGTAATTAGTATAAGCCAAAGTTTGGTAACAAATTCCCAAAGTATATGTTTAGGTCTTGTACTAGTTGGGGTGTTTTTATGGGGTCCTAGAGAAGAAGCTGACTGCTTGGTCGACTCTGTTTTGTGTGGCAGACTTGTGTTATGTAAACTTTTCTCTGTTAAGTATGTCTTCCCCCATGATGCACCTGGTTCTAGTCATATGTACACCCAATTAATAAGAATTTAATAGTAAATAGAACATTCTCCCTAGTTCACTCAAAAGTCACCACTTGCCTTATTTTGCATGCATCTAAAAATCCCTCCAGATCAGATTGGTACCGGATCTTGAATATATTCAGTGTAGTGGTTTAAATAAAACTGGTCCCCATAGGACCATAGGGAGTGGCACTATGATGAGGCGTGGCTTTGTTAGAGGAGCTGTATCATTGGAGGTGGATTTTGAGGTGTCAGAAGCTCAAGCCAAGGCTAGAGGCTCATTGTCTCTTTCTTCTCCCTGCAGATCCAGATGTAGGACTCTCAGTTTCCTTTCCAGCACCAGGTCTGCCTGCATGCTGCCATGCTTCCCACTGCGACAATAATGAACTAAATCTCTGAACTGTAAGCCAGCACCAATTAAATGTTTTTTGTTTTTTGTTTTTTGTTTTCTATAAAAGTTGCCATGGTCATGGTGTCTCTTCACAATAATAAGAACCCTAACTAAGACAGAAGTTGGTACCAGGAACTAAGGTACTGCTGTGATAGGCATGACCGCGCTTTGTTTGGAGAAATGTGAAATTCAGGAGTGTGGATTAGAAAAGCAGTTGGGAGCTTTAGTGGTGTTTAGTGGACTATATTAGTAGGAACATGGAAGACAATGGTACTGAGGGTGATTTGGACTGATGGGGCCTGGCTCAAGATGTTTCAGAGAATATAAGTATGTGGCCTGGAAACCAGTCTTGTGGAAACCATTTGGTGAAGAATGTGGCTGCTTTTGACTCTTTTCTAAAAAGTCTGCCTGAGGCTAAAGTGAAGAGTTTTGGATTAATTCCATTGGCAGAGGAAATCTCAAAACAGCCTACTAGTATTGACTCTGTCCTATGGTTATTAGCATTCACCCTTATAAAAATCTATAATAAAAACAAGGAAGTTGAGCAAGAAAGAATATAAAATGTACAGACTGAGGAAATAGGGGCTACCAGGAAGTGGAAAGGAGCTAAATCCTATCTATATTTAAGGAGCTAAACAGGTTAAAGAAGTGCTTGATGTCAAATGGAATAAAGGGAGGGGTAACCCCAGAGAAAGACTCCACCCAGCTATACTTCCAACTTGGGTAAAGGAATTAAAGAACAGCTTAGGTCCAGGTATGGTGGAGTATGACTTTAATCCCAGTACTCAGAAAGCAGAAGCTGGCAATCTCTGGTGTGAGGGCAGCCTGGTCTACAGAGGAAGTTTCAGGACAGCCAAGCTAAAGCAGAGAAAGAAACTATCCAAAACAGAGAGATGGTGAAGACGTAATTGAATGAGGGGGCCACTGTTCCAGCCCCCAGGAAGCAGCTTCAGCTGAACTTGGATGGTTCTGGCTTTAGAGTCAAGGATAAAAGAAAGGGTTATAAAATCTCCTTCCATGACAAAGAAAAGCCACTGAGGCCAGGTGTGTGGCAGAGGTGTCCCTGCATGGAGGCCCAGAGAAGCCATTGTGTGAAGCTGAGAATGTGAAGCCTGGATTGATTGCCTTGGATACCTCAAGATGTTGGTGATGCCAGAGCTGTGGGATGCCTGCATAGAAAAGCTGCTAACAGGAGTGGAGCCATCCCAAGGGAGAGAAGAGTGTTGAGGTCAATAAAGATGAAAGTAGTTGCAGATCTGAAGAGCACTTGACATCAGACATGGAGATGCAGAGTCTGGGATAACTTACTTCCATTGCTTGAAGTGTGTACATGCAGCTCCGTGCAGGAGGAGGTTCGAAGCTGTCAACAGTTTGTTGAGAGTATCACTAGGAAAAAGGTGTGTTTATTACCCCAGTCGCATGGAATCCCATACTGCTAAGCTATTTCTGTATCTGCTGGCCTCACTCTCATGGAGTTTCTATGTGTTGTGGGGAGTCAGAAGGTCAATAAATGAATGAGTAAATGAGATCAGAAACGAAAGCAAATCAAGTCAGGTAGGAGATTGGAAGGAGAAAGCGTGAGAAGGAGTGAGGTGGTCGGTTGATGGAGCTGTTATGTAGATGGAACGTTGTTCATTGAGGAAATCTGAGGCCCGGAAGAAGAGAAGGGATGCACAAGTGAGTGAGAAGCAGCTTCCCAAAGAGCACATAGTTGATGGGCAAGTGGGGCTGCCCAGTTAAATCTGAAATTCGGGTAAATGAGAATTGTAAGAATCACTGTTTATCTGAAATTTTATTTTAGCTGGACGCCCTGTATTTTCATTTGTTAAACTCAGCAAGCATAAGAGAGAGAGAACAGAAAATGTGAAGACTCGAGGGTGGGAGCATTTGTAACATATTCAAAAGACGGTATGGAGGGTTCGGAGGGGCATGTGGGCAGAGAGGAGCCTGGAAGGGAAGCAGGCGCCTGAGCCCATGAAACCATGTAGAATGAAACGTGAGTGAAGATCAGTGGAGGTCATGTCACCGGTCTAATAGTGTCCTGAAGAAGAGTCATCTAAAAGAAGTAGGTACTCAGGCTTAGTCTACACCCCATCAACCACCGTGTATCGTAAAAATGGGTATCGGGGAGTTTTGTGTAACATAGGTAGAGATCGTAAGTACCCTTCCCAACTCCTCCGCTCCTCATTCAGTGAAAAATCAGAGGGCTAATCAGGATGTCCACCACTGTTTTTTTCATTCTAGTTGGAAAAACCTGATTAATGCAGCTGCCATGCACAGACCCCTGAGCACAGCCCTAGGGCCCACAGGCAGCAACCTCCATGTCACTATGCATTCGGCTGCTTCTCTCCTTCTTAAATAGGGCAGAAAGAGATGAAGAGGAGAAGGGAGTGGGCCAGAGCCAAGAAAAGGATGAGCGGGAGGGTGGGAGCAAGAGCCGAAGGAAAACAATATGAAAGAGAAAAGAAAATGAAAGGCAACCTCTCCCCTCCTCTGACTTGGTATTCCTCTGCTAATCCAGGCTCTCTGAGGTGGGGAAGAAGGGCCTAGGTTTCTCTTGGTTCATCAATGCTATTGATTCTTTTCCCACAGTCAGACTGTTGGCAGTCCTGTGCCTACAGTCTGGGCTCCTGGTGCTCCAGCTGTCTACTTCTGTCAACAACCAGAGTAAATACAGGCAGATGCTGATGACTCCCAGGATGCTTTATAAAGCTTCTCACACTCTGCTTGGAAAGGAGTGATTTCTGGAATCAAATCAGGCTATGTGACCCCACATAGTCTGGATAGACTGCAGCTGGAGACTTCAGTTTCCAATAGCAGTATCCGATTCTAACATCAACAGCTGACTGAGCCCGTACACAGGGTATTGACTCCCGGATTGGTGTGAGAGGCATAGACTGTCCACTAGAGGTCCTCCTGTGGCTGGTCTCTGACCTTGGCTTTGGCCTATGCAGCACTGCTTTCAGCAGCCTGAACAAAACCATAATATTTCCATGTAGTGTGATTGTGGGAGAGACACTGAGCAACCTCAGTAATTGACTGAGCTTCTGTTTATTGTTTATCTGAGATTCTATTTAAACTGAATGCCCTGTATTTTCATTGGCTAAACCCAGCAACCATAAGAGAGGGGAAACAGAAAATATAAAGACCCAAGGCGGAGGCTGGAAGGGAAGCAGATGCCTGGATGATTTGCTGAACCACTCTGAACTGCTGTTCCCACCCATGTGCATGTAAATCCAGCCCTGCCACTAGAGATCGTTCTAAGGATTCATTGAGACGATCTATGCAAAACACTTAGCCCAATGTCTAGCGCAAAGAATCTTGTCATCTGTAAAATAGAGACAGTGGAATTATACTTGACATTAGAACCTGAAACTCAACTGACTCCAGAAAAGAAGACTTAATTATTGGATAACTACCACAAGCTCAACTAATAGATCAGAATTAAGACAATGGACATTAATAAGCCATGCAATTAAAAACCAATAACAGCCTAGAGACTAAATATGAGCTTGGTAACAATTCCAGTGAAAAAGACTCAGGAGTTTCAATTAGCCACAAGCTCAGTTTGAAACAAGAGGGGAACAAGGAGCTTGTGCAATAGATTGTGGGATGATAATTCACACATAGCGAGCACTGACTGTGTCCCGAGTGCTACTTTAAGTAGTTACTTTACTTATTCAATGCCCTCAGCAACCCAGTGAGATGCTACGTTATCACCAGTTTATAGATGGCAACACTGGCAGAGTACATGAAGTAAACTGCCTGTGGTCATGGTTTGCTAATAGCAGGGCTGGGACAGACTAATTTCCCTCTTTGCATGGTTCTTCTAGATTTACTGGTTAAGTACTGCGTATTCTGTCAAGGCATAGCCACAGTTCCCTACCCCGTGCTGCCCCAGCTCTCAGCTGGTCCATGATGACAGGCTGAGGAGGAGGAGTCCAGGGATGACCCATCTTAGAGTTAAGCTCCTTCCCCAACAGTATGCTCCAAGACCAAGCCTCGACTTTAAGATGTTCACATAGCTTTTCATTTCACTGTCTCTTGGGCAAGGGACTCTGAACCTCAAGGCAGGTCTGTGAATACTGTATTATTCCTAAATTGTTACATCTCTCTCCTCCAGCTCCCATCAGCCTACTCAACTGAACCCCAGACACTCACAACTACCTGCCATTAAAAGCATTACTAAAATGAGGACTCACATCTCCCCAGAATTTATATCCAGTTAAGAGTCAATGAAAAAGGAGAGACATTTTCTTTGGTGGTGTAGCAGCTGATAAGGAGCTCATGATCCTGTAATCAAACCCTGATCAAACTTATTAGGTCACAGAGGGAAAAATAAAATCCTGAAAGGAGGAAGGAACGAGTTAAGAATAGAAAGGGGGGCCCTCTTTCCTCCATCTTTCCACGCCGTCACCATGGTGCGTACGAATGTCTTGGTTGATGCCCTCAAGAGCATCAACAATGCCGAGAAAAGAGGCAAACGCCAGGTCCTCCTCAGGCCCTGCTCCAAAGTCATCATCCGGTTTCTGACCATGATGATGAAGCACGGTTACATTGATAAATTTGAAAGGATTGATGACCACAGAGCTGGGAAGATCGTGGTGAACCTCACAGGCAGGTTAAACAAGTGTGGAGGGATAAGCCCTAGAATTGATGTACAACTCAAAGACCTAGAAAAACGGCAGAACAATCCGCTTCCATCCCGTCAGTTTGGCTTTATTGTACTGATGACCTCAGCTGGCATCCTGGGCCATGAAGAAGCAAGGCGAAAACACACAGGAGGGGAAATCCTGGGATTCTTTTTCTAGAGATGTAAAACCTATAAATAAAAAGCCTCCATGGGGGAAAAAAAAAAAGAATAGAAAGGGGATTATCAGGAGTAGAGGAGATGAGAGAAAGAAGTGAAGTGAGTGTGATATAAATATATTGTGTCTGTGTATGAGTGTCATAATGAAGACTGTCACTATGCACAATTAATGCATTTTAATAAACATCTTTTAAATGGTGATCCTGAAAAAGAGGCAATCTTGATGGCCTTAGTGCCTCAACTCTCCTAAAAATCTATGAATATTTTGTGCTCTACTCCATATTATATCTTGTTTTGTTTCAACATAGCAAAAGTATTTTAAGCAATTTAGCGCTGAACAAAATTGATGCTCCGAGGGTGATGAACCATCCCTTCTGCCTCACGTGACTCCAGCACACAGGTAAACATCCCTAGTCTGAGAACTACAGATTCATATTTCATAACATGGAGAGATGTCCAAGGCATATCAAGAGATAAAAAGTAGAATACTGAGCATTTGGTTATCTTTTACAAGCCTGAAAAGCTATATATGTATACTAAAAGTTCACAGAGATTACACATATGGTTTATAAAATGTAGGAGGTTTTATCTTGCTCTTTTTTCTGATTGTGCTATATTATTTTTCTACTCTGAGCATATGAAGAGATTATACAATTTGTAGTTAAGGGGTTTTTTTGGAAAAGGGTGGTTAGTTTCGCTTGGGATTTTGTTGTTGTTTGGAGTTTCTGCTTTTTAATGATTTCTTTTTATTTTTATGTGCATGTGTGCTCATGTACCATATGTGTGTGGGTGCCCATGGAGACTGGAAGAGTGTGTTAGATCCCTGGAGCTGGGGGTACAGGTAGTTGTGAGGGACCTAACTTGGTATAGAGAAATGAAACTCTTCCAGTCCTCTGGTAGAGCAGTAAATGCTCTTAATTGCTGAGCCATCTCTCCAGCCTTGTTTTGGCTTTTTTGAGACAGGATTTCACATTATATTCTAGACTGGCCTAGAACTCACTATGTAGTCCAAGTTAGTCTCTAACTTGAACAATCCTTCTGCCTTGGTGATGAAATGATAGGAATGGGTCACTTTGATGGGCTGTTGGTTTTGCTTTTTAAGATTCTAGGGCCTGAATTATCTAGACACCTCTTCAGCAGGTTTGTCCTTTAAAAGCCTGAAACGATTTTCCCCAATTCAGGGACACCAAGCCACAGAAAACCACAGTTCATGAGAGTGTACATTCTCCCTGACCCCCCATTTAGTCCTTCCCAGAAGTGACCTTCAATCCCTGGGACACTGTACAAACTCCTCTCCCCTTCAGAGTTCGCTGTGAATTAGCTCAACATCCTGTTTCCCAACACTGTTGAATTTTACAGCCAAAGGTTTCTGTATCCTGCCTACACCATCCCAGCTGTGAACTCCATCTACCCAAGTCTTTGCCTTCCCGACACCAGTCTTAACACAAGTGATTCAGATATACCACTTCAAGCTGAGAAGTATAGTGTTCCCCACACTGAACTGATTATCCTCCAGTTGGATGCTAGCTGATGCCTGTCATAATCCACTAGACATTTGGAACTTGTGGAATGGTCCAGCCCTCTTATTATTTCCAGAGATGCCTCTACTGCAGTCTCAGTCTCCTGTTCCTCTGTATTCACCTCATGCTAAGGTTTCAACCCATATCCATTACTGTCCTGCTTACAACATCATTTATGTTGTGACAAGCACAGGTTGAGTGCCTTACATACATGATTTTTTTAATGGAGTCTCATGCATTCTAGGCTGTTCTCAAATTCACTTTGTAGCAGAGGATGACCTTGAATCATTCTGCCTTCACCTCCTGAATGCTGGGATTACAAGCATGTGCTCCAGGCTTGATTTATGTAGTGCTGAAGACTGGACCCAGGACTTTGTGCATGCTAGCAAGCACTCTAGCATCTGAGCCACACCTCTAGCCCTGTGTATTTTTTTTTTTTTTAATGTCCATGGTAAACCTGTGCGGTAGATTTCACTGACTTCATTTCACAGATAAGGAAACTGAAATTTGAAGAGCTCTAATCAAACCTAAAATAATGATCCAATTACCTTCTGCTGCATATTGGATTACTCCTAAACTTAGCAGCTGAAGACAACTATTTCATTCATAGGTCGCTCAGGCTCTGTTGAATGATTTTTACCTGAGATTGTTCATGCTTTTGCAATTAAGCGTTTTGAGTTAAGGGCTGAGTCAAGCATCTCAGGGGTTTCCTAACAACATACCTTGATGGCTGTCTTTATTATTTTTTTTTAAGGCAAGGTCTTACTATGTAGCCCTGGCTATCCTAGAACCTACTATGTAGCCCAGGTTGGCCCTGAGCCTCCAATGCTCTTCCTTCAGATCTCCCAGCACTGGGATTATAAACAGGCCTCCGCTTTGCTCTCCTTTCAAAGCTTTTTTTACATGTCTGAAGATTAACACCGTGTAGGAACTAGGACTTTCAGATAAACTAGCCAATCAAACACTATTTAGCTTCACTGAAGCATCTGCTCACCTGAGTCATGTTGGGCTTCCTCACAACATGATGACTGAGTTCTAACAGAATATAAGAACTATGGCTTAAATGAGGTCTGTCTCTGTCAATCTTGTTTTGAGATTTAATCCCCCAATGAAATGGCATTTTACTCTTTAAAAGAGGTAGGGCCTAGTGGAAAATGATTAAGATATGAGGTCATCAGAAGGGATTGATGGAGTTCTGGAAGAACCAAGTAAGTTCTTGTGAGAGCAGGTTATAAAGGGAGACCACTCCACCCTATAGAGGTTGGCTCCCTTCTTGCTTCTCCACCATGTGACACAGTCAGATGGCAGCCCATGGTATCAGACTTTCCAGCCACAGCAAAATCGCTAAGTCCAAAGAGCCTCTTTGTATATAACAGGTATTGTAGTGACAGTGAGCCAAGTCAACATCCAAGGGAAACTCAATGAAGTACAGGCATTTTGTGACTTAACTTCTCAAGGGTCTGCCCAGGTTCCGGGGGGGAAAGAATATAGGCTCCACCAAATGGTAAAAGGAACACTGTCACACTGCAGGAAGAACATGCTGTTGTGGTGGCCATCTTTAGACTATGCAATCTGTTACAATGACGTGGCGAAAACTTGGGCAGAGCCAGCATTTGAACCTCATTTGTCCTAACATACAGGCCTGTCTTTTGGTTGCTAGAGTTTTTTACGGCATAGTTAGTTGGATGGGTAGGTTATTTTGGTTTTGTTTTTGTGGTTTATTAGAAAGAACATCTCTCCATGAAGCTCCAGTTCTCACCATGACTCAGCCTCCTGGGTGCTGGGATTACAGGCCTCCACTTCCATATCAGCTAGCTTATGTTCTTAAATTGTGAGAATAGACTGCCAAGTTGGATTCATAACATCCCAAGCACTAGTCTATGATGGAGAACACAGCACATCAGAGAGACATTAAACAAGTGTGCCTTGGAAAGGGAGCTGGGGGATTGAGATGCCTGGGAACAGAATAGCACCATACAATTTAACAAACAGTTGAGAATATTTAGCCTAAAGGGAAAAAAAACTTAAAAGTGGCATGGTGTCTTTCTTAAAGGTGTTAAGGTCAAATGTAGCCAAGAAAGGCAAGTCTTGCAGACTCTAACAGATAAAGACACAGGGAGGCAGGTCCCAGTCTAGATGCCATTTAGACAGGTCACCTGCCATGGACTTTGGATGTAAGCAGGCCTGGCTCACACACTAACTGCAGCCTTCAGCAAATCACCTGTCTTCTCTGGGCCTCATGCTTCATATCTGCCAAGTGTTAACAAAGTTTATCTTACCATTGGAAGCAACATCTCAGTGATTTGTATATCCATATTTATAGCAGTACTGTTCACAGTAACCTAACTGTAGATGCAACTTGAGTGTTTCCCAGTGGGTGACTGCACAAGCAGAAGGGGGCAAATGCACACACTAGAGTAGAATTCACCCTCAAAAGGAAAGGGGAAGCTGCTGTGTGCACCAAAGAGAAACCTTGAAGATGCCGAGTGAACTGAGATAAGCCAGATTAGTGTTTTGTAATGTGAAGAGAGTCCTAGGGTTGGGTAAATGGTTCCCAACAGTATAACTGTACTCACTATCACTGAACCACATGCTGGAAAATGATTACAATGTGCCTAGGGGCATGTGGAGCATATGGGCTCAATACCCAGTGTCCAAAGAAAATGGTTAAGACAGCATATTTTACATTGTGTGCATTTCATCAAAATTTAAACACTGGAAGAAACATATAGTGTTGTCTAAAAATTAAAGGTAGTGTATGCACAGCCTCTGCTCATCGGAGCTAATTAACAGTAAGATTCTTGCTAAAGCAAGAATACCAGGGCTGGTATAATGGCTCGGTGGGTAAAGCGCTTGCTACCTAAACCTGGAACTCACATAAAGGGGAAGATCAACTCCACTAAGTTGTCCCCTCACTTCTACAGAAACACTACAGCATTTGCACACCTACCGTCTCCTCCACCTCACCCCACACACGCGCACACACACAATATTCTTTTTCAAAAGAAACCAAGTGTTTCTAAAACGGGTTGTTATACAGGAGAAAAAAATTATACTTGGCAATAGAACTCTCTGAATGGAATGAATGTTGAACTAACACTTGCGTCTTTGGCCCACCCACGATGAAGTCTGAAGCCCCAGCTTTTAAGACTGATCATTGTCATCTGATGGGCTTAACATTAGGGTCTCCCTGGGACCTTGGCAGAACTGGCTAGGGAACAGAAGGAGACCAGGGAAGCACAGGGCCACTGCAGTGGTAGCGTGGTTGCAGCAGCAGGTGTCACCAGCAGTGAATAGTCAGAAAGATGTCGGTTCAGTTCTGGAAACAACCATCTAGACTAGATTAATATGAGCATGGCTTTTACAAGCAAGTCCCAATCCCTAAGAGAAGGACACAGTAGGAGTTGGGATTCCCATAAGGAAGGATGGCCACACATGCACACTCCAGAAGTCCTGACTTCAAATCAAGAAGCCGAGTTCCAAGTCAGCAGAGAACACAGCAGGAAGATGGAAAGGAAGAAGAGAGAAGGAAAGCAGGGTAATTATGACTTCCCATGCATTTGAACAGTCTGTCTAGTGCACATCTGTCTAGTGCACATCTGTCTAGTGCACATCTGTCTAGTGCACATCTGTCTAGTGCACATCTGTCTAGTGCACATCTGTCTAGTGCACATCTGTCTAGTGCACATCTGTCTAGTGCACATCTGTATAGTGCACATCTGTATAGTGCACATCTGTATAGTGCACATCTGTATAGTGCACATCTGTATAGTGCACACCATTACCAGAGGGGGTTTTAAGTATTTCATGAATGTTCACTAATTTAACATCATGATATTGCTATAAAGTATTCTCTCTCTCTCTCTCTCTCTCTCTCTCTCTCTCTCTCTCTCTCACACACACACACACACACACACACACACACACACACACACAAAGCATAAGGAAACCCATGCAGAAAGACTGATTTTGTTGCTCACATGCCCACAGCTGTAGAGTCATGGAGGCTGGGGATACAACCCAATTGGTCGAGTGCTTATATCTAACATGCAGGAAGCCCTAGATTGATTCCCAGAACCACATAACTAAATGCAGTGGCTCACATCTGTAATCCCAGCAGTCGGGAGTTGGACTTAGGAGGACCAGAAATCCAAGGTCATCCTTGACTACAAAGAAAGTTTGAAGTCAGTCTGGGCTATATAAGGCTCTGTCTCCAAAAGAGGGTGGGGGGTGGGAAAGGCTGGTGAAATAACTCCATTTAAGAACACTTGCTTCTCTTCCAGAAGACTCAAGTTTGGGTCTCTGCATGAACATCAGGCAGAGGCCTATAACTCAAATTCTACAGGATCCAGTGGCTTCTTTGGGCACCTGCACAAATGTGGCATTCACTCACACAGACACACACATATTCATAAATAAAAAATAAAAATAAATATTTTTTAATTTGTCAAAATCAAGCTTGAGCCCAAGAAACCTGGCTCCAGATACATAGCCTTTACCATTTTACCTTCCACCTTACTGCTTTAGCTAGTTACACATATACACCATGTAATTCAGCTCTGCAGAGAGGGTAATTATTATGGCCTCCTACACAAAGAAAGCTGAACAACGGAGGAGTGGAGAGGCTCCCAGACATGATTCAGCCAATAGAGATCTGAATTAGGACACTAACACAGCCCATCATCTCTCCCCAGCACAGCAAGGACACATGCCCAGTTCAGGTGCTAGGTACCAATTTAGAGTTGCAAGACCAGAAGACTTCATTCACTATACCTGGAGGCTATGAAGCAGAACAAATCTCAGGGTCATGGCAGAGTCTCAATACCCTCCCATAACTTGACACTTCTCCCTTACAAATGCAGCCCTGCCTAGACTTGGTGTCACAGTGATAAATTCCTGTCTCTGATGGCAACCCTCCCAGGCCCCATCCCTGCCTGCCTGTTAAACCAAAAGACCTTTCCCGGGCTCACTAGGGAAAGCCTTGGAAAAGAAGAAGAGACTGTGGCTTTCCAGAACATTAAACTTCCATTGCCACTGCTGCCTGCCAATCTCTGTGCTAATCACTTGGAGAAAAGAAAGCCAATGTACCTCAGAGGAAGCCTAAGCAGCTCCTGCGCTCAACAGCACTGCCTGCTGAGAAATACTTGTCTTTCCAGCAGGAAGAGACCTTGGAAGGTCAATGTCCCCCTTCTTCTGCCCTGATTCCAACACACTTCAAGCAGAAAAAGAGGCCTGACATGGCCAAAGAGATGTTTCTCTCCCCATATTTGGTGACCAAAATATCAACCAGAGTTTATTCAAAAGTCAGCAGATATTCTGTGAGTATTTCCTACGTGCCAGACTGATGAAATAGACCTTCATTTTGTCATCACAGTTTATAAAGCTTAAGTATCAAGGCATGCTCCTCAGATCTGAGGGTGGAAATGCTCTCCCACTCCAGCACCTCCACCCCACCCACCCTTGCCTTCTTCACCCAGGGATGAGTCTGGTCTTTCCAATAAAGGTGGAGTTCAGTCAGCAGTAGGCACAATAAAATAACAAGAGTTCTTTGGTTTGGGTGCTTTGTTTGTTTCTTAAGAAAATTGCATCGAATTTAGGGTCAGTAGAAGGGCTGGAGAGATGGCTTAGCGGTTAAGAGCACTGACTGTTCTTCTGGAGGACCTGAGTTTGATTCCCAGCATCCACACAGCAGCTAAAAACTGTCTGTAATTTCAAGATCTGACACCTTTACACAGTTATAGATGCAGGAAAAACACCAATTCACATAAAATAATAAATAAATTTTAAAAAATTAGGGTCAGTAGCATGACTCAAGTGCTTACCACACAAACCTAGCAACCAAGTTCAGGCTCCAGAACCGGATAAAAGTAGGAGAGAAACAATTCCATCAAATTGCCCTCTGTCCTCCCCAAGTGTGTCATGGTGTACACACACACATACACACACACACACACACACACACACACACACACACCACTGTCCCCAACACCACCAACAACAGCAACAATAATAATTTTTAAACTACATTTGGTAAGTCAATAATTTTTAGTTTTGATCCAGGATCTCTATGTAGCTCAGAATGGGCCTGGAATTCACAAAGCTTTTACCGCACAAGTGCCAGAATTATACATGGGTGTTACCCACGTGGCATTGGATTGGGTCTTTGGAGGAGGGTTGAAGGATCCAGACTCATGCTGGTATAGCAAGTACTTTACACTGAGGCATCTTCCCGGCTCTAAACTAGGTCTTAATATAAGCTTGAGAAGTCACTCAAACTCAGTGAGTCCCAATTTCCTTATAAAGTGGGATTTATTGTACCACATACTTTATGAATGTTCATTCCATCCCAATCTCTTCATCGTGTTGCTGCTGTATTCAACATAGACACATTTTCTAAAAAAGTCCATGAAGAGGTGTGAGGGGTGGACCCTTGTTTGTATTGTTTTGAGAATTGTAATTTGGTGTGCCCTTTTGGGAGCGTGCGCACGCTTATACACATACTTTCTTCCAAAACCTTTCCAGGAATTTACCTTGTACATAAAGAGATACACACTACCACCAGAGTCAACATAAATCTTATAATTTTCCATTTTTAATCATTATCAGACACATAAAACATATATATGATGGATACCTACACTTGGAAGAATGGCCATAATAATAATTTTTAAAAATCAGCCAAGTACTCAACCTCTTCTTATACATCAGACCTGCTACTGCATACCTGTAACTCCAGCTACTCAGAAAGCTATAGCAGGAAGATTGTAAGTTCAAGGCCAGCCTGGAGAAAGTTGGTGAGATCCCCGCTCAAAATATTTATGTCTCAATGGCAGGATGTTCGCTAAGCTTATAAAAGCCAAAGGTTTGGTCTCCAAGTTGCTGATTCATTTATGTCACTTGACGCAAGCTGAAGTCATTCAAAGGCGGGGACTCAATTTAAAAAAAAAAAATCTTGTGTTTTATATCTCACAAAAAAATTAGATAAAAGCATTTAAAATTAACCATTTTTAATTTAACAACAAATCTATTTACTATTATTTTACACAGTATCTAAACACCTGCCTTTTTTCTGGCTCTATTGTATATTTTTGTATTTTAAATTCTTTTTGGAATATTTTCTTCCTCTCTGCTGTGCATTTTAATAAGGTCCTTTAGTAAGTGCTTTTAGTAGCCAGTTATTTACTGTTTTAAAAACATGTTCATTGTCTTTACCTTACTGTCACACTGCAATATGGCTGATGCAGGGCAGTTACCACAATCTTTGATCACAGCATGTAGACTTGTCCATTGGCTGCTTTGACTGGCTTCTCCCAGAGCAGGCAATGTAAGAGTATGGACATAGTGTCTTCTGTGGTTTAATCTTGAAACCACACAGCATCACTATCACTTCACTGTTGGAAGTCCCAAAGACCAGTCTACTCAGATGTAAGAGGATTGGAGTCCACTTCTTGGAAAAGAGAGAATGAAAACACCATGAGCTATAGCAGGAGCCATGGCAGAGGCCTGAGGTCCCCAACAGCTATAGCAGGAGCCATGGCAGAGGCCTGAGGTCCCCAACAGCTATAGCAGGAGCCATGGCAGAGGCCTGAGGTCCCCAACAGCTATAGCAGGGGCCATGGCAGAGGCCTGAGGTCCCCAACAGCTATAGCAGGAGCCATGGCAGAGGCCTGAGGTCCCCAACAGCTATAGCAGGGGCCATGGCAGAGGCCTGAGGTCCCCAACATCTTTGGTCATCCTAAAGGAAGCCTGTCAGTACATGGATCAGTCAGGTTAACATACCTTGGGCAACTATTGATCATTAAAAGTGAAGAAAAAAAGAAAACAAGAGGGAGAGATTAAGTGTGATGATTTCTCATGGCCCGTCTGAAAGAAGTAGCATGTGAGTGGAGAGCTCAGGGGGTGTTCTCCTGAAGCTGTGGCTGTTCTCCTGAAGCTGTGGCTGTTCTCCTGAAGCTGTGGCTGTTCTCCTGAAGCTGTGGCTCCCTTTCCTTACCTCCCTCATTCCCCTTTCCTTGGTTCTCAATGACCTCACATTGGACCCCGGGAACATTTTAACATATCTTCATCTCAAGCTCAGTGATCAGAAACTTAAGAGAAAAATTGTTTGTAGTTATCTGAAAGAAAGTCTCTGCATCCCAGGCTAGCCTACAACTCACTATATAGCTCAGGCTAGCCTCAAACATGAAATAGTCCTCCAGTCTAGGCCTCATGAGTGCTGAAGTTACAGATAGGAGCTATCACACTGGCCTAAGACATGAACTTAAAACCCTGACGTTACTATTATAAGCATCGGCGGGTTTTTGATGTCTCTGTCTATCTGCAAAAACTATTTATATTTCCAAATTCCCTTCCGGGACACCACAACACCACTCTGGCTTTTCCTATAATGGTAACTGGAATATGGGGAGTTTCTTGAGCTTGAGATGATTGCTGGCTGGGAAGAATGAGGCTCTGACCTCTGGGGTGTTTCTGCAGAAACATTATTGAGACATTTGACACTTTATAAGGAGTGGAAAAGAAGAGGAGATGTGTTCTTCTGCATCCCTTCCAGTTTATGTGATACTGGAGATGGAATCAGGACTTCGTGAATGCCAGACAGGGGATCTACCAACTGAGAGACATCTCCAGTACCTCTACTACAATCTTTATAGAATCTGTCTTTTCCTGCCATAAGAATATTAATGAATTTTAAATTGTCTCTCTATATAAAAACCTTACTCTCAAGACTTTTGTCCAAGTGAACCTCAAAGCAAAGAGTTGACTTGGAGATTAAAAATAAACAATGGCTTTCTTTTTGAGGTGCTTCCTGATCTCTCTGAAGCACTCTAAAAACCCCCTTTGTTCTAGTGAGAAGAAAGCAAAATGTACACAGTATGGATATTCATCCAAAAATCCACTCAATTTGTCCCCTTGAAACAATAAGACGCTTTCTCAGAAGTGACCTCACTGCCATTAATTCCTTATCAAGGCCACCAGCATCTTGCCCATTAAGTATACCTCCTCTGTTCTTTCAATCCCAAATACTTGATTTTCCCTCATTTTGAACAGCTGTTCATACCCATTTTGCTGGTTTGGAACTTTGCGATTCTTCCAGACTGTAAGCTCCAGTACTTACCCTTGGAACACAGAATAAGAAAGGATTTTCCTGTGGCATTTTCTACGAAAAGAGAAGTCGAGTGACGGTATATTCTAAGTCATGCTGAGAAATTATGTATGTGAAGTCAGTTCACAAATGGCCATGCACTACATAGCTATCAAGTGTTATCTCACAAAGGAAGCTGAGGATGGCACTTTTCTATCTATACTTGCCTTTCTGATAACATATGTCCCCAAAGCCAGGAAGGAATCTTCTTAGGGCCAAAAGGAATCTTCTTAAAGTCTTTAGTGGAAAAGGTAGCACCAGAGGGGGCACCTGTGGCGAGGCAGGTGTCTCACCTGCCTTGACAAACTCAGGCTTCTGGCATCTGCTGGCAGAGTGGTATTAGGAAATGCAGCTTACAGACCACGTCTAGAGAGGTTCAGCTCATGGTGTGAGGTGGTATCTCATTAGAACCTCAAGGCCACCACTGGTCACTTCTGTGGCCCCAGGCAGAGATCCACCCAGGCTGCTGTCCAAATTCTCTCTGCTGAGTAGAAAAGGAACTGATTTATATCTCCAGCAGGTATGCCAGAGAAAATTCAAATTGATCAAAAATTAAATATTCATAGGACATTATTCATTAAGATTCATCTCACCGAGTGGATGAAATGAGGCAAGGGAAGAAATTAGCTTGCTTGAGAGTGTCAAAGTGATTATGTGATTAAATTGCAATTTATAATTTCTCCTTCAAAAAAAGTGTTACTTCATGATTTGTGTTTTCTCCTCTTTCAGCGCCCCCTTGCTGTCTAGACCTGAGCCAAGGACACTCGGGATTAATGAGACACAAGACAACTCCAAACTCAGGGTCTGGGATTGCTCTTTCCACTCACTTTATCCATGCTGCCTCCACAAAAAGCCCCTCTACCAACTTTAAGCCTCTCTCTTGGTACCAAGGTTAGGAACTCCAGAAGCTAGTGACCACCCCCAAAGGCGATCTAAAATCTCCACAGCGCCACTCAGTGGACAGTTTCCAGACCTGGCCACTGCCTTTCCTTCCTCCACATGAAAAATCAAAGATGCGTAAGTCAACATTACATCCTCTAGTTGTTCTTACAGGGCATATCTAGGGAAGTCCCACACCTCCAGTTAGTGTCCACATTCTCAGAGAGAATGGAGGTCTTCTCCTATCTGGGTCTCCTCTCCGGAACTTCCAAAACACTCTTGAGGCAAAGTCTGGATCAGGTGGTCACCTGAAGATTCCCCCCCTTGAGAAAGCTTTCCTGGAAAGTCAGCAAACCAGCTTCCAAGCTCTTCCAACAAAGGCCCCTGAGGAAAACATTGTCAGAGTCCAAGCACCCAAAAGGTTCAGAAGCAAGCTAGGGACAAGCAGCTTATTTTGTCCTCCACACCCCATTCTAGGTGACTCTAAAATCCAGGGATGATGCAGAGACACAGGATCCTGGGCAGCATTAGTTTCCCAGCCATGCCCCTTCTGGCTTGACAGCCTGTGGAGAGACACAGAGAGGCCCCAAGGAGCAGTAAGTTCCAATGGCCACAGCTCAGCTTTTATCTGTTTGAGACATGATGTTTCTGTGCACAATTTCATTTTTAAAAAAATAAAATAAAAGCTTTGCTGCTAAAAATAATTTAAAAACCACTGAATTAAATGACCCCTTCTGGCCCTTTCTGTCCTGGAGCTTCTGATGTCCTGGCCTCAGTGATGCAGTAATCAAAATGTTCCTGAGCTAGACAAAGGGACAAAGGCTCTCGCTCATATAAAGAAACTTTGTCTGTCTGTCTGTCTGGATTCCAGACTCTAGCCAAGCTGGTATGTATAAAGATGGAGACAGACAGAGAACTGTATTCATATTCCCCGTCTTTCCATCATCTTCCTCCTCTTGGCCTTTTGCCTTCTCTCTAATTCACCATGTCTTGTTCTTCCGACTTCCCAATAAAGATTTAGAGGCTGGCTCCAGCAACTGAGAAGGGCAATATTAATTCCAAGCTTGTTTCCAAACACCACGGAGGCCTGCCCGGGTTAATTAGTTGCACAGGCTTTTCTTCAAGTGAGCGAGCTGGCAGGATTTTTTTTTTTTTTAACAGCTCTGTCACTGCATTTATTTGTTTGTTTTCTGTTTTATTTGAAAATACATTTATCTGACAATAAGTAACATCCACTGTGACTAGGGCTGATAAAGGCAATGAACAGCTCTTCCCAGGTGCTTGGAGAAGATACATTTAGAAGGTTTCCTGGTGTGGTCCCCCTACCCTGAAGGCTGTCTTCAACCCTTGGGAGAAGTGGACAGGCCAGGGCTGAAGGAGGAGGCTGCAGGAAATGACAAGATCAAGAGCATTCACTTGAAAGTAGATGCTCACTGGGGAAACAACCACCACAAACAAGGGGGTGGGTCCCTGAAGGTCTCGGTAAAGGCCATAAGGATGTGCCTGCAACATGATAGGGTGAGACAGATGTGTCTCCAGCCCATCCTACCACAGATAAGTTCGACACCTCTGCTGCTCACCTTGGTCCCCTCAGCTTCTCCACACAAAAATGAGAATGATAATTGTGCCAGGCTGCTTGCAAATACATCAAGAAGATGATGAAAATGGCCGTACTGTGCAAACAATAGACTCATCTTCAGACGAGAAATGTTTAGATGGACTCGCCTGGAATCTGTAGTCAGACTCTGAGTCTCCCTGGAAAACACCAATCTAACACACTAAAAAGAAGATCGGTGAGAGAGATTTAGCCTCTGTCTACAGGGTCTGCTGATGAAGAGCAACCTAATGTGATAGTTTGTGTAGCCCTCCCAGGCCTCAGTCAGCGCTTGCATAAGCCCTAGCTAGAAAAATTTTGTTATTCCAAACAAAAGAATACTGTGGTGTGTACACTCTGATCCAGCAGGGCTCTGTCAGTGAAGGATGAGAAAGGCAAGGGTCGGATAAAACCAAGCTGGCAGTCTGTCCTGGTTTGATGTCTGTCACTGTGACAAAACACTGACTGAAATCAGTTGGGGAAGGAAAGGATGATTTCATCATACAGTCCATGCCACAGTACAACACTAAGGAAAGCCAGGGCAGGGACCAGAGACAGGAACTGAAGCAGAGACCATGGAGGACCACCTCAAAAGTGGTACTGTTAGCGTTCTGACCCACTTCCTGGAGTCCTGGACAATAAACAATAACTCGGCCCACCTAGCATCCTGACATCTTTCCCTTTAAGAAAAGACTCCTCCCCTTCACTTCCTCTCTTCTCTCCTCTGCTTCTCTCTCTCTCTCTCTCTCTCTCAAACATTTTCATGTGAGCTGACTGCAAGTCCCTCACCTGCCATAAGACCCCCTGGCTTCCACCATCCAGGTATTCTCTCTCTCCATATCACAACATTGATGCCATGGCTTGAATTCAAACTGAGGTTGCTGTGGCCACAATGCAAGGTACTGATCACAGCAAGCCACAAGCCCCTAACTCACTGGGTTGTGGTGTGAGAACTGGATGAAATGGAGTGTTGAATGTGCTCCAGACATGTGATAGCATATAGTAAGAGCTCAGAAAACACTAACTATCCTTATAATGCATAGAACCTATCTAAGATAAATGCAGAGACCCTAAGTAGACATGAACTCTCTGCCCACAGAGAGTCTGAGGCACTCAGTAAAGAAAAATTCCAGAGAGATGGGATTTACTCAGAGAATGATTACAGGAGAAAGAGCACACAGTCTTAAAAGGAGACACAAAACTGAGCATGTTTGTACCTGCACTTCCAGCACTGAAGCAGGAGGATTGCCATGAGTTCAAACCTGGGCTACATAAAGAATTCCAGGTCAGCCTCAGTTAGAGAGTAAGACCCTGTCCCAAAGCGATGATAATGATGATAATGATGAAGATGATGATGAAGATTATTGTCGTGATCATGATGATGGACAAAAGAACCAGAGTATCCCTACATAGTGCTTGATTTGCCTCCCAAGTTTCCCCATTGTACAGGAATTAAAGCCAAGGCAAGCCAACACCAGAACTACCAACTGTCACCAGCAGATGGAGCCAGTCACCACCACACAGGAATGAGGGAACACTAGCATACCACACCCCAGAATGTACCAGCATCCAATCCAGCTCAGAAACAGGTGACTTGATGGTGTAAGTGTGGAGAAGAGAGGACCTCTTTTGCCTACGCTGATGGGGGTGCTTCCTACCCAAAGTGAAGGAAGAGAGAATCCAGACCAGTGATGGCAGCAGAGGCCCAGAGCATCCTCAGAGGCCTGGAAGTCTGAGATGCAGCCCAGGGCACTTTCTGCTCTACTCCCCCACTGTGGGGAAAGAGCACAATTCTTAATGCTCCTGGCCTAGAGAGCTACACTTGACTACAGACAATGCTTTAATAACCTTTTTTTTATGGTACTAGAGATTGAACCCAGGACCTTGCACATACTAAGCAAGAACTTTTAAAGCAAAAGTGTGTGCATGTGTATGTGTGTATGTATGTATATACATGTTCATGCATGTTTGTGTGTGAGTACAGAACGCCCAGGGCTCGTGTGGAGGTTGGAGGAGGAGCTCAGGTCAACCCTCACCTTCTATCTAGTCTGCAACAAAATCTCCCTTTTGTTACTGTAAAAGCCAAACTAGCTCAGCCGCAAGCTCCCGAGGAGTCTCCTTCCTCTGTCACCCACCTGAACAAAAGAACATGAAACTACACACACACACACACACACACACACACACACACACACACACATACACACACACACTACTGTGCCCCTCTTTACGCGAACTCTGGGGGGTTGTGAGGATTCGAACGTGGATCCTCACACTTGTGGGGTAAGTGTTTATACCCACTGAATCATCCTCCCGCCCCTAAGTAAGCACTCTGAATAGAAACTGATATTCATCTGAGACCTGGAGGTTTTGAAAGCAGGAAGACCACTGACTTCCATCCAGAAGCAACAGACAAGACCACTGCAACATGCCTGAGCAGAAGACAGAGTGACAGAGTGCCCTTTCCATCCAGTCTCATAGAGATGCTGGAGAGCATCCAGCACTCTGTGGCTTCACGTGGTGATGCACAGAAATCAGCAGAATGACCAGAACCCAGATTTGCTTGTCAGCTTCTAAATTAAGAATTAGATACACATGGCAGAGATGGAGTCACTGAGGCCAAAGACCATTTACTGGGTGAGATGAGAAAAAGGTGGTCCTGGTTTGGGAAGAGAGCTCAGTGAAAAACTCCAGCAGCACCCCTCCGGAGCAAGAATGGGTAATGGACACTAGCCCTGCCCAGTAAGCCATGTAAAGAAGCCATCCTACCCCTCTGTCCAGGGGCACTGAGGCCTCAGAGAAGGGGGTGATGCAATGCCTTCAAAGTAAATTCAAGCACTGTTCTTCTACAACGGTGGACTAACTCCAGCATGTGTTGAAAGGGAAGGAGAAAAACTGAAACAAAATTTGCAATGTATTTTTTAATATAAAAAACTGTCTCGGGGCTGGAGAGATGGCTCAGCGGTTAAGAGCACCGTCTGCTCTTCCAGAGGACCTGGGTTCGATTCCCAGCACCCACATGGCAGCTAACAACTGTCTGTAGTTCCAGTTCCAGGCAAACATCAAGGCAAATAAATAAATAATAAATAAATAAATAAAGTTTTAAAAAACTGTCTCAATGAGCACAGCAAGACAGTTGTAAAAGGTGAAAGTGGCTGGGAAGTTATGGACATGGACAGATGGTGAAGGAGCCATCCTCAGCAGGAAGGAGACCTGGCACCATACAGGTCAAGTGCAGGCAGCAGCTAACTGGAATAACAAAACCGCTTTGTGTTCACGCCCCAATGAGTTGAGACCATCCAGTAAATCAAACCCAATTACATACATGTGAGAAGTTAACAGAGCCTTGGAGACCCTGTCCTCCCCATGGTCAGCACCATGGTGAAGAGTAATGACTCCTACAGAATGCATTCCTGTCTTAGCCATTCGGGCATTGTCCTACTTCCCAGACTGTTAAGGAGGTGCTTACAAAGGGAACACAATGGTCTCTCCTTATGAGGATCCTTGGTAGAATGTGCTGTAAGAGATGCAATTTAGTTATCCTCTCTGATATAATCTAGAAAACACTAAGATCACCTCATAGAAACAGGAGCTGATGGACCCATCTGGGAGGGTCAAAGCCAAAGAGGTCCTGAGTCTCCAAGCTGAAATCTGGAGATGAGCAAGTTAGGCGACACCATAGATCCTGGGACATACATCCAGAAGACACCAAAACTACCATCGGTGCTGGGGAGGAAATGAAGTTTTAAAAGAGCCAAGCGTTTAGAGAACACAGTGTCTTCCTGGTTTATTTCCACCTAGCAAAGAGGAACGCTGATTAGCGTCTGCACTGTAGCAGAGAATGTGCACAGTCATGGCTGTCCTTCATTTTATCTGGTATTGAGATAGGATCTCACTCTGTAGCCCAGCCTGAGCTCACACTCCTGATTCTCCTGCCTTAGCTGGGCTTACTACAGTCACCACAGTCAACATTACCCATGTCTTAACCTCCCCATAACCCTGCAGGGGAATACTTTCTCCATCTGAGGAGAGAGAAAGTGAGACAGAGGTCACCCAACATCACATGTTCCTGGAATTTGAACCTTGGGTGTGTCTGGATGGCAGGCGTGGTGATTGCATACCCATATGGGATCAAAGCACCGACTGGTGTACTCCTAAAACTATTGGTTTTAGTTTCTTCAGAGGCCACCTCAGCTTTTGAGATACATCAGACTTCAGTTAGGAGCATCCTCTGCCAGTGGAAGAGACGGCAGTCCTTTCCAACCAATCAGGAATTCCTGTCAAGCAGTTTTTGTCCAATGCGCCACCTGACTGACTGGGACCTCTGTGGGCCTGTGTCACCCACTGAGAACCAACCTGCTGCCTTGCTTTTCTCTGTCCTGTCACAGCTGCCATGCTCCTCAATGCACCCAACTTTGTGTCACTCAGCATCTGGGTCAGAGGCCTCAGCTGGGACTCCCCAACAGCCTGGCTCCAAAATTCTCTTTCTGACATTTCTTCCTCCTTCTGGCTCATCATTCTACACTCAAACTGGGAGCTCCATCTCTAACTGTGGCTTCACTTGGTCTGAAGGCTCTAAACTAGAAAGAATTAGGGCAGTTTCCCAACGAGTGACTTACCCTTGGTGATTAGATGCTAATGCTCCAAGACAGTGCCTGTGGGTGCCAAGGGCAGAATGGAATGGGTTGAAAGTAAAATGTCACCTGTGTGTTCATGTGTTTGAACACTTGGTTCCCAGCCCGTGGAACTATTCTGGAAAGCTGTGGGAATTTTCTGAGGCAGAGGCTTCCTGGAGGAAGTGAGTGACTGAGAGCTGACATTGAATTTCTCATTGCAGCCTAACTTCCTGTTGGATCTCTCTTGCCTGTTTCTCTAAGGTATGAGGAGGCAGGGTCCCGGCTACTTGCTTACACTGGAGCCTCCTACGACCATGCCTTCCCAGCCATGGGGGACTGTGTTCTCTCAAGCTATAAATGTTTCCTTTGTTAAACATTTTTTAAATTGAACAATGAAACTGGAGAGATGGTCCAGGAATTAAGAACACTGGTTGCTCTTCCAGAGAACCCTGGTTCAAACCTCAGATCGTGGCTCAACCATCTGTAACTCCAGGGGATCCAACCCCCTCTTTTAGCCCCTTCAGGTACGAGATACACAAGTGATGTACAGACATGCAGAGAAAACACTTATACACAGAAAATACGTTTTTTAACTTTTAAGTGAACAAGGGCCTAATGTGCCACCATCCTTAGAAACTAGGCTCCAGGTAAAGAGTATTTCCAACCTTCTTCCTTTTCCTCTTATCTATTCCGTTCCTTAAACTAAAACAACATAGATTTGAACCATGTAGTTTCAGTATATGCTGTGCTTAATGGGGAAGCTTTTGGATACCTGGATTTGGCTGTAGAATGCAGATGGTCATAAGCTACAAAAGAAAATCTATATAACAGGAGCTTTGTCAAAAGAAAAGCCTTTTGTGCTTAAAGGACCCCATCAAGAGAGTGAAAAGACAGCCCTAAGAATGAGAGCTGTATTTGCAAACTATGTATTTGATAAGAAATTAGTCTCTGCAATATATAATTAGCTCCCACAATTCAACAATAAAAGGATAAGAAACTCAATTTAAAAATGAGCAAAAAAATAAACATTTTACTGAAGGAAATATACAAATAGCCAATGTGAACATAAAAAGATGTTCTGCTGTATTCGTCACTTTGAAAATGCAAATCAAAGCCACAGTGAGCAACAGGGCATGCAGCTTAGTGGAAAAATCACATGCATGGTGAGAGAACCAACCCCTGCAGGTTATCCGCTGACCTCTACACACATGCGCACAGAAAAAAAATGGGTGAGTAAATAAATAAGAGAAGAGATCATCATGACATGCCCATTAGTGTGACTATAATAGTTTAAAGACGAGGCTTATTCCTTCGGTCTCAGCACTTGTGAGACAGAGGTAGGCAGAAATCTTGAGTTTGAGGCAAGCCTGGTGTATGGCAAGTTCCAGGTCAGTCAGGGCCATATCATGAGACTCTGCCTTAAAAATAATAATGTATGAAGGCCTAGGTCTAGGCCACTGCCTGTGGCTGTGTTGGAATCTAGGGTCATGCTGCAGCTGGTGTCATACAGATATCTGAGTGGCCAATGCTACCACCTGGAGCCATGGTGACGTCCAGGCCGGGGAGGCTGACAGGTGACATGTCTGAGTCTGTGGCCCTATAGCAATCAGGGACTGTGTTGTCCACGGCTCCTGTTACCACTAAGGCTATGCAGATTCCTGGGGTCTGGGCCACCATCTGGGGCTGTGTTGGCATCTGAGGGCCTCACTGGGTGGGTGGCTTGCACTGCCATCTGGGACAATGGTGACATCCAGACCCAGTTGTTGCCAAGGATCATGTGTGGGTCCATGGTCCTACCACAGTTGGAGTCTTTGTTGAACTCAGAGACCCGTGTTGACTCCAAAGGTTACACAGAAGCCCAGGATCATGGTGCAACCTATGGCCTTGTCAGTGTTTGGGGGCCACAGAGCCATTCTGATCTGAGTGGCCAGTTCCTCCACTGGAGCTGGGATGTTGCCCATGCCCAAGCAGCCACTGAGCGCCACATCTGAATTCATGGACCTGCTGCACCTGGGGTCTGTGTTGATGTCTTGGCCCTGGTCACCTAAGGGGCCACAGAAACCATGTGTAATGAAATCAGAGGGCCATGAGAGCTGGATTTGCCCTTTACTGACCCTGGGATAGCTGTCCCTGCCCCTTGCTAGATACTGCACCAAGAGAGCTGGCCCAGATCCTCATGGGGGAGCTGCCATGTAGAATATTTCCAGGCCTGTTTAGGGCAGAAGTTCAGACCTTGCCCACAGCGGCTTTTTCCCCCAAAGAAATGAATCAGACACTTATATTAACTTCATACTGTTTGGCCCATGTCTCAAGCACATTACTAGCTAGCTTTCATCTTAATTCAACCCGTTTCTAGTATTCTATCTGCCACGTGGCCCGGCCCGTGGCTCACCTGGATTCCTTACATGGCTCTTCTTTGGGGGTTGGATGGAGACTGACTGACTCCGCCCTTCTTCTGCTTGTCTCTTCCTCTGATCCTCCACCCACTTCTACAGTGCTCCACATAGGTCAAACCAGTTACTTTATTTACAGCATACACAGACATTTCCACCACAGCCCCCAAACACCTCCACCACTCTAGAAAGATGGCCCCATCCCACACCTCAGGTAAGGGATAAGAGTGTAAGGGAGTTGGCTCCACCCCCTCACCTGAGAGGGAGGGCCTAGTGGCCCACCCTAACATCTACCCCATCTAGGACTTGTTAGAGCTTGTGAGGAACTAGTCTTGTGGAACAACACCCATAGGATCTCCATGATTCGGGATGGCCACAGAATATCTGAGGAGTTTTGGTGAGGATGCAATAGTGATGGTGTACCAGAAACCAGAGGCCTTGAACCAGACCAATGACTCATTGCAATGAACATTTGCAAGTAAAGCTGATTGGACCAAAGGGTACATTGTGTGACACTGTGGTTTCCAGTGCCACCAAGACTAGTAGAGAGGGGTTAGAAAGGTGGGAAAGACAGAAGGGTGAGGAGGGTTTTTATTTGTTTGTTTGTTTTTGGTTTGGTTTGGGTTTTTTTCTTTCTGTTTGCTTGCTAGTTTTGTTTCGGATTGGTTTGATTTTTTTTCTTTAGAGGGACAATGAAGGGGTGAGGGGAGGCTATGAGGGGACTGGGAGGCGAGCTGAATTAGGGTTTATGATGTGAAATTCCCAAAGATTCAGTAAGGAATTATGGCAAATTTAATATTAATAATATCTGGGCAATGGTGGTCACACCTTTAATCCTAGCATTCAGGAGGCAGAGGCAGGCTGATCTCTGTGAATTTTGTCAGCATGGTCTACAGAGCAAGTTCCAGGACAGCTAAGGCTACACAGAGAAACCCTGTCAAAAAGATAGAAACCCTGTCTCAAATTATGATAATAACAAGCATTAAGGCATCAGAGAGCATGGGATGAAATTGGAACCAATTATAAGACAGAGTAGCCACTTTGGAAAACAACTTAGGCAATTGATTAGACAATTAGAAAACAGAATTTTTATACTGTTTCCTTTTGTGTTGATGTAATCAAACACACCTAACAAATACAACTTCAAAGGAGGAAGATTTATTGCAACTCATGGTTCCAGAGGATTCGGTCCTATTACAACATGGAACACATGGCAGAGGGTTTGAAATCATTGAACCTGGCGGGTGTAGTGGAGATGGGGGCTGTTCGCATCATGATGGACCAGGAAACAGACAACATCAGGAATTAGATGTAACCTTCAAAGGCCTGCTGCTGGTGATCTTCTGTAACTAGGAAGGTCTCACCTCCCACATTTCCATAGCCTTTCAAAACAGCAACTATCACCAGCTAGGGAATGAGCATTCCAAGCATACGTCTGTGGGAAACATTTCAGATGCAAACCATAACAGTTACCATATGATTCATAATCTCTACTCCTAGGTATATATCTCAGAGAACAGAAAACATGCAAAAACAAACAAAAACCCATACATAAATATCCAAAGACACATCATTAAAAAAAAATAGAAAAAAAAAAGTGTCGGGGCTGGAGAGATGGCTCAGAGGTTAAGAGCATTGACTGTTCTTCCAAAGGTCCTGAGTTCAATTCCCAGCAAAACCACATGGTGGCTCACAACCATCTATGATGACATCTGGTGCCCTCTTCTGTAAATTGTATGCATAATAAATAAATGAATATTTAAAAAAAAAGAAAAAAAGTGTCCAGCAATTGATAAAGCAAATACAGTATATCAACACTAATCAAGTATTATTCAGCTGTGGGCAGAAATGGAGTTCTTATATATTATACAAATGCAGTAAACCTCAAAAATTAAGTGAAGAAGTCAGATACAAAAGGCCACATACTGTATGATTCCACCAACATTAAGTGTCTGGAGTGGCCAATCCTTAGATACAGACAGTGAGTTTGTGTAGTTGTCAGGGACTAGGAGAAGAAGAAATGGGCAGTGTCTGCTCCATGGGTCTGGGGTTTCTTTTAAGGGTGATGAAAATGTTCTGAAGTGACCTAATGGTGATAGGCTCACAGCTTTCTGAATATACTAAAAATTACTGAAATGTGCAGTTTTAAAGGGTAAATTTTATGGTATGTGAATTATATCATAATAGAAAATTTTAAGCCAATAAGTTAGATTCTTTATATTTCTCTAAGGAGACCAAACCACTTCAAATTTGGTGTCTAAAGACATGACCTTTGACTGATTTCTTCCCGCTGGGTTGATGGTTTTTGACAAAAGACCCATCCTTGATCTAAGAGGGTCATTTTTCAAGCAAGACTTACATGTCAGGACAAGGACTAGAATGACTAAAATTATTAGCGCTTTTAGTTCAGGAGATCAAAAAAGGAAACTAATGAAACCCAATGAAGAAAAGCCAGGTGAGACAATTAGAACAGATCATTCAACCAGAAACAGACGTTCCAGTGTGTGTCCTAGGCAGCTCAGCAATAGGCAATCCATGAGACAAAGGGCCCTGGCCTTCTGCAAAAATTCTATCCTGAGCCTAAGTTTATACCCAGCCCATATTGTGACTGGACTCAACAAAAAACCCCAAGAAAGGCCTAAAGCTATAAAGTTAAGGTTAAGGCTTTATGATAAGTAGTTGATATGTTTCATTGGTTTTATAAAATGGCCCTATGTCTCCCGTTTTTAAAAAACAAGAATATAAATGACCTATATATACTGAAAATATATGTGTGTAGATGTGCATGTGGGGGGGGTATATGGAACTGGATTTTGACAAAGAATAAGAGAAGTTTTAATAAAGAGTATTCAAATAATTGAATGTTAATCATGCAAAAACTAAAAGGAATGTTAATCCTGTCTTTATACCATGCCAAATATATTATATAAATAATAAAAATTAAAATAGACCACAGATCTGACTGTAAAATCTAAAACAAAAACAAGTAAACAAACAAAAAAACCTTCTAAAAATATATAAAAGGAGGCTGAAGACATATCTGGGAAATTAAGAGCCCTGGCTGCTCTTTTAGAGGTCCTGAATTCAATTCCCACAACCTCATAATGGCTCACAACCATCTCTAATGGGATCTGATGCCCTCTTTTGGCATAAAAGTATACATGCAGATAGAGGACTTGTACATAAATAAGTAAGTCTAAAAATACATAAAAGTAAAATTTGTGGCAAAATTATCTTAGATATGTACCAAAAACACAATCTATGAAAGGGAAAATAATAAATGGGGCTTCACCAAAAATAAAAAAATTTGCTCTTTAAACTCAAAATATTAGCCAGGCCGTGTGGCACACATGTTTAATTCCAGCACTTGGGAGACAGAGGCAGGCGGATCTCTGTGAATCTGAAGCCAAACTGGTCCACAGAGCAAGTTCCAGGACAGCCAAGGCTGTTACACAGAGAAACCCTGTCTTGAAAAACCAAGAGAGAGAGAGAGAGAGAGAGAGAGAGAGAGAGAGAGAGAGAGAGAGAACACACATTAGAGCCAGGCAGGCAGTGGTGGCATTTACCTTTAATCCCAGCACTACCACTAGAGAATGAGCAGATAAGCCACACAATGGAAAAACTCTTTGCTGAGCATATACCTGTTAAAGGTTTAATTTAGAAGATAACACCAAACCAATTTTTTTTAATAAGATAGATGTGAACAAACATCTTAACAAAGAAAATAAATGCAAAATAAGCTCAGAAGGTGATTAATAGAATTAGTCGTTAGAACTACAAATTGGCACTCCATGAGGATATACCCATACCAACAGGGTGCTTACAGTTTTTAAAGGCCACACATGTTTTGATGGAACCACATGGTGGCTCACAACCATCCGTAATGAGATCTGGTGCCCTCTTCTGACCTGCAGATATATATGCAGACAAAACACTGTATGCATAATAAATAAATAAATCTTTAAAAAGAAGAAGGGAAGGAAGAAAGGAAGGAAAGAAATAAAGAAAAAAGATGCTTTCCATTTGTATAACCTATAGCACTTGACTGATGGAGTTAATTTTCAGGATTAAATGTGACAATACATAAAAAGCACTTCAATCAATGTCTGACCCATCAAAATCGATTGATAAATGCCAGTAATTCACTTGAGAGTTCCCTCTGGGGCAGAGTTTAAGTCTTGAAGGAAGTTTTTAAAGTTTTTAGCTCTCCGTTGTCATATAATATGGCCTCAAACATAGCTGGGTAGATGAATGAGTCCATGAATGACTTAGAGCCCAGCCATTCTGTTCCTTACATCTGGATTGTTTTATTGCTAGTGTGGTGGGAGCATCTCAGCCCGGCAGGCCTGGTATTTTGGCACCACTAACATGGCCCTCCTTCCCACCTTTACCACATCTACCACTACAGCCGGTTTGCTGTTATTGGAAATGGTAGGGCAATGATTATGAGCAAAGAGGCAGAGAGCTGAGGGAGCCACACTCAACCTCTGCTGCCACCATGATACTGAGACAATGGTTAAACTCTGATGAAACTGTCAAAGAAAGAGGCAGACAATACTTAGGTAGTGGGGCTGAAAAGATGGCTCAGGGGTTAAGACCACTGGCTGCTCTTCCAGAGGACTAGGGTTCAATTCCCAGCACCCTCGTGGTGGCTCACAACTGCCTATAACTGCAATTCCACTGTATCTGATGCTTTCTTTTGTCTCTGTGGACACTAGGCACTCATGGGGTGCACAGACATATATTCAGGCAGTCCATACATAGTAAATAAATAAATAGATAGATAGATAAATAAATAAATAAATAAATAAATAAACTTTAAACTTTAAACTTGTAAGATGGTGGCGGTGGTACACTCCTTTAATCCCAGCACCCAGAAGGCAGAAGCAGGTGGATCTCTGTGAGTCTGAGACCAGCCTGGTCTACAGAGTGAGTTCCAGGACAGCCAAAGCTACACAGAGAAACTTTGTCTCAAGAAGGAAAATAAAAAAAAAAAATTTAAGGGACATCCTTGCCATCTGGAATCTATCCTCAAGCTAGCGTTCAGTATGATCCTGTTAAAATCTCAGTTCACTTCTCTGCACAAATCCGTCCTCCACTGGCTTCTCCTCTCGTTTGGAGCAAACCCTCAGATTCTCACAGTAGCCCAGTGGCCCGTGTCCACCCTCTCCCAGTTCATCCTTTACCTCATGTCTTCTTGCACATACTACTCCAGCCTTTTGATCAGAACTGGCCTTGTGGCAACTCGGACATTCAGTCTTTGCACTGAGCTGTCGCTCTACTGGTATGCTTTTCCCCTGGAATTTATCAATTCTCTAATCAAAGACATCAAAGAGACCTTTCCTGTCTAGTTGTCTAAAACTCCTTGAGAATGAGGACACCTCCATCCCAACAGCTATCCCAGCGAGTGGCACAGCAGATCGATACTGATTAAATCAATCAGATCTTATGGTTCACTTGGTTTCTGCTTGGTTTTTTTCCAGGGCTAAGTCTTCACCAAGGAGAGGCTTCTCCACTAGTGCACTGTGCCCAAAGATGGCTTCTGGGCCTATAGCATAACAATGGACATTGAAGCAAATCCCTGGAGCAAAGAAGAACCACTGACTAGCATTCTCTGCTGGAAAAATTGGGGGTCCCTGGCTTAGCACAGTGAATTTGCTTGTCAGCGTTTCCAAGGCAAGGTATAATGTGTCAGTGTCCAAGAAGCCTAAATCCTTATCACAGGACTTCATTAAACAATGAGTATAACTAAAGGGGACATGAGAGAGAGAGGGAGAGAGAGAGAGGGAGAGAGAGAGAGAGAGAGAGAGAGAGAGAGGAAAAATGTGTTGTAGAGAGGTGTCCTACCTTTTGGCATTGAAATATGGCTTTATTACCAACAAATGTATTGGTCTACATTTGCTTTTTTAGATTTATTTATTTTATTATTTTATGTGTATGAGTATTTTGCTGAGTACACGCCTGGTGTGCCCTCAGAGTTCAAGAGTGTGAGAGCCTCTGACAATGAAGTTACAGACAGCTGTTAACTCACGATGTGGGTGCTGGGACTCAAATCCAAGAGCTCTGTAAGAGTAATCATAAGTGCTCCTAACCACTGAGCCATTTCTCCAACATCAGCTTTAATTCAGAGCTCATTCCTATTTAACAAATTTTTTTTTCAGACAGGGTCTCATTATAGCCCTGTCTAGCATGAAACTTGTTTTGTAGACCAGGATGGCCTTGAACTTGCAGAGATTCACCTGTCTCTATCTTCCACATGCTGGGACTAAAAGTATGTGCCATCATGCCTGACCACATGCTTGGGATTCATATGGCTCAAGGGCTGAAATTAGAACTGCCTGTATCATTAATGAAGCTCTCCTTGGGATATGCATTTTAAACAAGTTCCTCTGGCAATTACTGTTTTTTTAGTTTTGTTTTAAAACAGGATTTCACTATGTAGCCCAGACTCCCCTTGAGTTTACTGTGTAGCCCAGGTTGTCCTTGGATTCACAGTTCTTTGCTTTCTGGGGGCTCAGTTTACAGGTATGCCCCTCTACACCTAACTTCAAGCAGCTCTTTCTCTCTTTCTCTCTCTCTCTCTCTCTCTCTCTCTCTCTCTCTCTCTCTCTCTCTCTGTGTGTGTGTGTGTGTGTGTGTGTGTGTGTGTGTGTGTGTGTGTGGTTTTTCAAGACAGAGTTTCTCTGTGCAATAACCCTGATTGTCCTGGAACTCAATTTGTAGACCAGGCTGGCCTCAAAACTCACAGAAATCAGCAAGCCTCTGCCTCTCATGTGCCGGGATTAAAGGAAGTTTTTAAGTTTTACAAACTTAAGAGTCTTGGAAAGGATCTTAGAATTTTAAAATGCAAGCCTACACATTAAAATGGGAAAGATATGAGCTATTACAGCCAAAACGGCCTGGTTTCAAATCCTGCTATCATTACTTATTATATGTATAGCATCCTGCTATTACTTACTCCTGATATCTTGGGTGTTCATTTCTAGTTAAAGTAAAAGTGATGCATATCTTATTAGGATGCTGAGATGGTTAAATAAGTATAAACCATACCTGGAACATGGGAAGTACTTAATAACAGCACTTTGCTATTATTGTTTATATTATTTATTATTAGTCTGTGGGTAAAGTTATTTCTCTCCTTTCAACTATATGTGGGTTCTGTTGATCAAACTCAGCAAATACTTTTGCCAGTCCAAGACATAAGTAAGTTTTTTGAGTGCTTAAAAATCTTCATAATCTCTCTCTTTCTCTCTCTCTCTCTCTCTCTCTCTCTCACACACACACACACACACACACACACACACAAAGGCCATCACAGAGGGCTATTCTATTTTACAACTAGAAAACCCTCTCAAATCTCTTCCCTGGATTCCTCTTTGCCCCCTAGAGTCGACCAGGTGACACATTTTACTCTTAACTACTATTGGTCATTAATAACAAATCCATATATTTTTGGAGTCCAGTCTACTAGAGTTTTTGCATATGTTATTTCAGGACCGAAGTTCCAGAAGCTGCCAGAACAGCCTCCCTACACTCTCCCGGTGAGTGGTCCGTCTGTGAGAGTGTTACTGCACCTGGATGCGGAGACTGCGGTGTTCACGGTCCACTAGGAAGCAGTCCCTGCCAGCAAGACCTTAGGGCTCTGAGCTTGAGAACAGAGGAGAGAGGCAGAAGCCACACACCCTGTTGCTTCCTCTCCTGCCCTGAGCCACTAAGGCTCTGAAATAACTGGTGAAGCATGAGGGGTGGCTGGAGTTAGTCTCCTCAATGTGGTTCTACATTGTCCCAGCAATCCTCTTTGCTCAACATTGTCAGTCTTCCACAACTCCACACCCCCACCTGCTGGAAGCTGCCTTGCACAGCTGGGCCATTCACAGCATGCTCTGACTCTGGCTGCCCAAGATTCACCAAGCATGAAGGGGCTGCTTTGGGAGCCACAGCCCAGGCTGGAGCTGGGACAAGTATCTCAGTTACTTTCTTAATCTTATTATGTCTCCCTCTATCTGTGATGCTTTGTGAACGTTGCACTCTTGGAACTCAAGATTCTTCCAATTTGTAAGCAGAGGGGACACAGCCCTGGCTTCCTCTGCCCTGGCCTGCCTGGGTGAAATGGATAGAATAAGAAACTGCCTGTTGGGCCAGATAGTAATTGAGATGTTAGACAGAGAACTGGAGTGAACCTCATGACTAAGGGAATAAAAGCAGAAGCATTCCCAGTAAACAGATGGAGAAGGAAAGACCCAGAAAATCAGTGTAAGCAGCCACGGGGAAGGCACTCCATCTCTTCCGCGCTTCACCCAGTTCTGCTGACTCAGCTCACACTGTGGATGGACAGAGACCACCACCAACAAAAGCTCACTCTCTGGACGGTCAGACCTCTGCAGAGTCATTTGTTCCTTCTGTCCATCTTCTTATCCACTTTGTTTCTGAGCATGCTCTTCTGTGGCCTTGACAACTTTATTCTGATGGAAAAGAAAATGACATCCTCCTCCTCTCCCTCCCGTTGCTGAGTCCTGGCCTCCCCAGCCAAGGACACCCTCAAAGCCCTCTTCAGGGAGCTGTTCTTTCTCCCACAGGAACTCTGCTTTCCTGCCAGAAAGGGAGTGCCCAGGGTCAGCCTCTTCCAGCTCACCTCCCATCTCTACCAGATCCACACTGTCTCTCTTAAGGCCTCACTGAAAGCACTCTGTGTGCCGAATGGTGCATTGATTCACCTCCACCTCTTCCGGTCACTGCTACTGACCCTGGACCACATCAGCTGACAACTTCCCCATTGATCATTGGGTATTAAATGTCACCATCATCCAGAGACAAATTGTGGAAGCCCCGACACCTAGTCTTCTCTCAGTACCCTCCTCTCCCTTCCATTAACCTGGCTTTCCTCCTGGCTCCTCCTCTAAAGGCCATTAATGGCACACATGCACACCTCTCAAATATTAGCCATAAACATCTCAACTCAGACAGCAATGCCACCCACGCGCCTCTTCCTCTCATGGTCACACCTGTGACCTCCCTGACCTCCAGCACATCAATTCTTTCCTTGTCTCCAAGTTTATCGTTCCTCCCTTCCCACCCCCATCCCAGGTCTACTGCTCAAAACCCAATCTAAAACTATGGCCTTAACCCCAGTTCTTGGGAGGCAGAGTCAGGAAGATTTCTGTGAGTTCAAGGCCACCCTGAACTACCTAGTGAGACCCAGTCTCAAACAAACAAAAGAACCCAAGCCTCTTAGTATCTTGAATGGCTCCTGCTGTGGCACTATGCTTTTGTACAAGGTAAATATTTGTCACTGTAAATATTGGTTTACTAACCTGCTGATTGGCCAGAAGCTAGGCAGACAGAAAGTATAGGTAGGGTGACCAGACAAAGAAAAATCTGAGAAGAGGAAGAGCAGAGAGATGCCAGGCAGAGGCAGAAGAAGATAAAAATGCTGCACTGAGAAAAAGGTACCAAGCGATATGGCTAAACATGAGTAAGAATCATGGCTTAGTTTAAGAGTAAGAGATGGCAAGTAATAAGCCTGAGCCATAGGCCAAACAGTTTACATGTAATATAAGCCTCTGAATAATTATTTTATAAGTGGCTGCAGGACCTCTGGTGAGAGAGATTTGTCTGGACCACAGGCCCAGACAGGTCAGAAAACTTCCAACTACAGACTTCCCATTCTCGTCCTCAGTTCTCTTGCTCCCTTTTTCTCCTACTCACAAGCCCTAGAAAACCCTGACCCCCAGGGCAATTCTACCACTATTTGCCCTGCACATAAGCAGAAAGAACCTATACTCTTGTACAAATTGGTCACTCATAAGTTTCTTGGAAGGCCATTACAAACCTACCTGATTCTTCTGTCTCTCAGGGTGACTCACCTTTTCCTTGCTGGGTAAAACTAAAGTCAATTAAAGTGGCTGGGGAGCTGGCTAAGCACTTAAGAGCCTTGTTCTTACAGAAGACTCAGGCTCAGTTCCGAGCACCTTCATGGCAGTTCCAACCATCTGTAACTCCAGTTCCAGGATGCACATGATACACAGATATACATGCAAGCAAAACACTGGTACACATAAAATAATAATAACAATGATGATGATGATGATGAGGCCAAGAGCTCCCTCGGCATCACATCCCTTGCTCTTGTCCTTCCCTCCGTCTCTACACTCTGAAGATGACCCTCTTTCTGTTTGGTCACCCTTTCATCTTGGGCCTAAATCCTCCTCTTCCATGCCAGAGATATAACCAGTGACAGAATGCTTGCTTAGCATGTTCAAAGTCTCTTGTTGCCATCCTTTCCATGGTCTAACACAACTCGAACCACCACTGTCTGAGGAAATTTCCATAGTCAAGCTCTTCAGTAAAATCAAAGCATATTTTTAACTTTGAATTTTTACTTTTTTGTGTTATATAGATGAGTGTTTTACCTGCATACATATCTGTGTGCCACACATGTGCCTGGCACCCTCAGAAGCCAGAAGAAGGCATCAGATTCCCTGGAACTGGGGGTTCAGATGGTTGTGAGACACCACGCTGCCTCTAGGACTCAATGCTGGGTCCTCTGGAGAGCAGACAATATTCTTAACCTCCAAGCCATCTCCCCAGCCCAATGGTTTTTATCCTTACCCCTTTTCGTTTCATTATTTTGAAGGATGGTCCCCAAAAGAGGCTGTAAGACCATTGTAAAGTTCCAGTCACCTCCCTGCACTCTGACCCTCAGCAGCAGAAAGCAAATAGTCAAGCTGCTTCTCTACCAGGCCCAAGTCCAGAGTGAGTCACACAGACCAGATCTAAACAAACCCACAGCCAAAGCCACCAGAGCCAAACCACCCACCATAAACACAAAGCTGGTGTTCACTGCTCAGACATTAAGACAGTAGGGTCCTGCAAGGCAGAAAAAAAAAACCAAGAGATCCACAGCTAGATAGATTATTTTTTTTAAAACTTAACTTTATTGATTCTTTGGGAAATTCACATCATGTATCCAAATCCCATTCATTTCCCAATTTCTCCGTATCTGCCCTTTACCCTTCCAGTGCCCTCAAATTTTTAATTAAAAAGTTAATTTTTTAAAAGGCCACTTCACTCCTCCCTCTTCCCCACTTTTCCATCACCTCTTCATTTGTCTTAGTGACACTGAAGGTGTCAGTGTGTCACACAGTGTACCCTTTTGTCCATACAGCTTTATTTGTAGTTGCTCATTGAAATGAGTTGTTGATCTGGCTCAAGGCCTCTGTCTTTGGTACACCATCAATGCTGGCCCCTCGCCAAAACTCCTCTTGGGCATCCTGCTGTTGCCCTTAGCCATAGAGATCCCGAAGCTCTGATTCTACAGGACCAGCCTCTTCATACGCTCCAGCAGGTCATAGATGGGGTAGATGTTAGGGCAGGGACTAACTCAGAAACACTAGATATGGGCCTGGGTGGTAGCTAAGTCGATCAGTCTGGGCCTCCACTGGGACCACCCCCCTCAGACAAGCTAGAGTCATCCCTCCTGAGCCCATAAAATCGGGCTGTGCCTGTGATGAGGGGTGTGGCCAGTTTTCCCAGGTCACTGGGGGCCAATTCTCCCACATATGATGGGGCCAGCTTTCTGCTCAATCAGCCAGTCAAGGGCAAGACCAGATTTCCCAGGACCACCTCAGAGGGGCCCTCAGATTTCAACACACACTCAGTGATAATAGGCACCACAGACATCAACACAGCCCCCAGCTGCAGCAGGACCATGGACTCAGGCATGGTACTCATCAGCAGCTCAGACTCAGATATCACTATGGTCCTGGGCAGCAGTGTAAGTCACTCAGATCAGTATAGTCCCAACAGCAGCATGACCTTTGGACAACAACATGACCTCAGGTGAAGACCCATTTCCTGGGCATCTGCACAGTCTTCAGTGGTAACAGGAGCCACAGACACACAGAGCCTGGCTGAGGTGGAGTTATAGAATAATTTTTTTAATAAAGGAAAATACAAATTGCAAATATCAGGAATGAAAGGAAGAATCGATAGATCTTAAGTGATGCTTCGGACACAGATTCCTTGAAGGACAAATTACCAAAGCTTTCACTGGAGAAATGGAAAATTTGAGAAGTCCTTTATCCAGCAAGTATATTAAATTAAAAAAAAAAAAACTTTTATTCAAGACTGGGGTAAGCACATACTTAAGATATAAAGCCCTTGGCTTAATCCAGAGCTCCTCAAAACAAAGCATTTCCACAATGAAATCCCTAAGCCAAACAGCTTCATTAATGAGTTCTACCTCTCACATCAGAGGAAGAGGTAATTTAATTTGTTAGTAGTCTTATACTGCTATTAGAACCTAACAAACATATGACAGAAAGGTAAAATTGGATCAGTACCTCTCAGGAATATTGATACACTGTCCCTAGTAAGACACTAATAACTAGAAGAAGTGATATATACAAAATAATTTTTGAAAGAATTTGTTATGATTAAATAGAGTTTCTCAAGAGCACAATATTTAGTCAAATAATCACTGTGATTTGCTACATCAAAAGAATAAAGAAGACAAATCATATGATTAGCTCAGCAGATGCAGAAAATGCATTTAAGAAGAACTTGACAATCGTTCATGGTGAGGCTCTCAACAAACAGGATAGAAAAGAATTTCTTGACCTCCAGAATAAAGCACCTCCAGAAAGCCTGCTGGTCGCATCACACATGACGGTTAGGCACTGAATACTCTTTATCCCAACAGCAAGAACAAGGAAAGAAGACCCTTTCTTTACACCTCTGTTCCACGTTGTATAGAATTCCTAGGACAGGGGCTGGAGAGATGGCTCAGCGGTTAAGAGCATCGGCTGCTCTTCCAGAGGACCCGGGTTCGATTCCCAGCACCCACATGGCAGCTAACAACTGTCTGTAGTTTCAGTTCCAGGCAAACACCAAGGCAAATAAATAAACAAATAAATAAAGTTTAAAAAAAAAAGAATTCCTAGGACAGTAAGGAGAGAAAGAGACAGAGAGGGTGTCGGAAACCCAAAGAGACTGTAAGAACTGAAACGTTCTGCACTCACATCTTGATAATGCTTATAGGAACTTCTAAGGAATCTATCTCCAAGACTGAATAATTCAAGGTCAAGTGTCAGCATCACTCTTTTTTTCTGGAGTGTATTAACATTGTTTTTATTTTAGGGATTGTTAAATTGAACTTCTTACTACAGGGTCCCTACAAAAGGCTACACAGATATGGTAGGCAGGGGTCCTTGAGCTTTCTATCACCCAATGCCATGAAGGTCTGCCTGAGGAAAAGATAGAAGAAGTGAACATGCTCTCACTTGTTTTTATCATAATTAACTACAATTTTAAAACTTTAGTACTATTTAAAATAGCACCAGGACTTCTAATCCTGCCCAAGATGGAGTGACAGAGACTACATATGTACACTCCGACCTGAAACATCTAAAACTCCAGACAAAATGCATGAAGAAAATTTTGAGATTTTTAGCAGCAAAGCAGCTGATCCTAAGAGACAGGCAGCTAGGGTGGGCGCTGCACCTTCTTCAGGATCTGATAGGAACAAGTTTCCAGGTGTTAATCTAAAAAAGAAATCCCCAAATCTCCCTCCATTCACGATATCATGCAGGCCAGGTCAAACTACAAAGATGGAATTAAAGAGATAGGAATCTGGGGAAGGTCTCCATCAATGCTGACCCACATCCATATGAGGCTGGCTGGGTGGTTTTTCGCCCAATCCAGATAGATATCAAAGATAGCGAAGGAGCAGCGCCGTAGATGTTGAAGGGCCTGAGTTCCAGAGTCTCAAATCTAAGCTTCCAAATCCACAGGCTTAAAGCACTAAACCTCAAAGATAAGAGGTTTATGGCTCTGTGCTTTCTAAGCTGGGGCCTTTAATTCTCCAGGTGCTCCAGGCACAGGTTTGCAGCTTAGAGTGCTAACACTTGACAGCAATTGGAAGAGCCTTGACGCAGGTATGGGGGACGCCCAGCTCTTTAGCTTTCGGCCGCTCTCGCAAGCTATTCTGGCGTCTGGGGCTTGCAACCCTCATAGCCTCGACTCTTTCCTTTAGCTCCGTACAGCTGTCTCGCTTCTCCATCATCTCTTCCCTTCTCAGAACGTCCGAGGTCCTTCAGAGTCTGTAGTGGAGAACTTCGGGCGTCTGAGCACACAGCTCTCGCTAGCTCTCCGGGACTCTTAGCTTCTTCCTGGTATTGTGGCTCTGAACTATGGTTATCAATCTTCAAGGGTCTCCACTGCTGATGCTAGAAAAGTCCAAGTTTTTGTCTATTCTCATGTTTAGCCTGTTTTGCCCAAAAGTAGCAAAAGACCATTCAGAAGCAGCCTTTTCTGAAACCTAACATTGCAGGGGGTGGAGGCAGGAGAGAAACCTCCCAGACTAAGCTGGAGCATGAGGGAGCTGCATGAGAGAGGGCATGGCATGCTTGCGCACAGACTATAATCTCATATTCACAGCCTGGCTTATGCACGGTCTCTAACTCCACCAATCACAAGCCTTACATGTAGATTAGTCCCAAGACTTGTTTGTGAGCCAATCTAAAGCCTTACACTCCACCAATCAGCAGCTTTTGCTGAAGCACTGGGGAAGTGCCTGCTTCTATTCTGAGGAGCTGCCGGATGGCCTAGTGTCCATCCAGGATTGTCTTGTTTGAAATGAGGTCTACTGAAGTTGGTGCAAATTGCCTGGAGTGCTCCTGACTGGAGTAGGGTTCCCGAAGCGGAAGTCATCACTACAGTGATCCTTTGCAGCTACGGTGAAATGTTAAAAATAGCCATCTGGTTGCTGCCCTCACTCATAGCAGTCAGGCATAAAGGAAGGATCTGCCAGCTTCCAAACACAGGGTCAAACAGTGTTTCTCATTTGAAGATAAAATAAACATTAAGAAGTTTATTTAAGAGGGGCTGGAGAGATCACTCAGCAGTTAAGAGCACCCGTGGCTCTTACAGAAGACCCAGATTCAATACCCAGAACCCCCATATGGAATTCACAATCACCCCCTCATTCCAGTTCCAGGAGATCATATGACTGTGTGAACAGCATGCACATACCTGGTACATACATACATACAGGACTAATACTCACACATAAAATATGTGGATCTAATCTTGTTCACCTGTTCCTTCATCTTTCCCTGCCACCCCCAGCCCTTTCCAGGAGATGGGCTAGCATGAAGTTGATGCACATCTCTGAATGGCACATGAGCAGCTTTCTCGCTCTCCTTTCCCTCTGCCAATATGACTAGAACCATACCAGCTGGCAATGCAGGAGATGTGTCCAGCTGCAGAGATGCTGTTACCTGATGCTGCATCTCTCTGGGAAACCAAAAAAGGGAAAACTGTGTTTAGAAGGTATATTTCCTCCCTCTCCAGGTAAGCAGGAGAAATAATGGAATTCAAATTGGAATGACCATGTGATAAAACATCTGCCTGCCAGGTGTTTATCCCAGATCATAAAAATAACTCTTTGAAGGTAATGAAAAACCACTCCCTGTTGGGGAAGCAAATGGAACCACATGGTTCTGAACAGTTTAAAGAAAGCAGCAAACCCAGGGAGCAGAGAGCAAGTACATGTTAAACAGGATCAGCACAGAATCCCTCAGGAATTCTTTCCAGATAAACCCTCAGGGAGGCCTGAAACTCTAGAAACCCAACCACACAACAGGATGACATATGCCTTCCATTGTCAAGCATGCAGGCTGCTCTGTTTCTGTTGGGTGTGGGAAGGCTTTCCAGCCTCCCTCCACCCAGTGCCTACGCACATCTTCACCTCAGTTCCTGTTTGCTGTCCTCAGACTCCGATCCACTGGACTTCCTGCCCAGTTCTTTCTTCCTCCCTCACCCCTAATGAGAAATACACAGGCTTTTACGGTTGGCAGAGTTTACTGCTAATCACACAAGTAAAATGGGGAATAAGGCCAACAAAGATGAAGACACTTATTTACCTAATGACCCTTTATATGTGTGTGACCAAATGTCTCCTCTTTTTCAAGGGCAGCCCTGGCTTATACCTGTTCTCCTGGCATATTGTTAATAGCATCCCTTCACTCTCAAAAGGGCTCATTGTAGTTATAAAGTAGAAAAAGTTATTTTATTCATATAGCACTTACTGTATTCTAAGATTAAAAGCACAGCCCTACTTAAAAAGCAATCTCATTAGGTATGTAGTCATCCAGCCCAGCCTAGCCTCAAGGTTTGAACCCACAGCCCCACTGCCATTTAGCCCCAAATAATCACGTAAAAGCTTATGTTAATTACAAAGTGTTTGGCTTATGTCTTGGGCTCATTAACAACTAGCTCTTACAACTGAACCCATTTTTATTAATCTAGGTCTTGCCACATGGTTCGTGGCTTACCTGCACTTTTACATCTTGCCTTCTCTGGGTAGCAGCTTGCAGTGTCTTTGTCTGACTCCGCCCTCCTTCCCCTTTATGTATGCTTGCACTTCCTGCCTGACTATAAGATGCATTGCCATAGGCCAAAGCAGTCGCTTTATTATCCAATGGTAATTCACAGCATACAGAAGGACATTCTACATCAGAGGTAAGAAAATTAAGAGATGGAGATGATTTGAGTAGTTTGCCTAAGGCTTCCCAGACAGTCAGTATCTGAGCCAGGATCTGAACTGAGGAACCCTGGCTTCAGTGATCTTGAACCTCTGTAGGTCTGATAGCTAATCTTCACCTTCCACTTATCTAGATCTATAATCATCTCTGGGTGTGTCTGTGAGGATGTTTCCCAGGAGGCTTAACTGAGAAAGGAATACACATCCTAAATGTGAGCAGCGCTGCACTGTGTGCTGGGGACCCATACCAAAAGAAAAGGAAAAAGAGGGCTGGAGAGATGCCTCAGAACTTACAAGCATCGGCTGCTGTCCAGAGGACCTGGGTTCAAGTCCCAGCAACCACATAGGGCTCACAACTGCTGGTAACTCCAATTCCAGGGATCCGATGCCCTCTTCTGACTCCCATGGGTACCAAGCACTCATGTGGTGCGTATTCAGACAGACAGACACACAAACCACACACACAAAATTAAAAAGAAATCTTAAATGCCTCTCTTTCCTTATGTTGTTTTATTAGGTATTTTATCCCATCAATGAGAAAAGTAACTAATACAAAAATTTAGTACCAGGGAGTGGGGTTGTCACTGTGATAAATCTGACCATGTGGTTCATAGGCCTTTAGAAATGGTTTTTAAGAGGAATGTGGAAAGGTTTGGAGCTGTGGGCTACAGAACCCTAGAATACTATAATCAGAGCCTAATGAGTTCTGGTAAGATCTCGGAGATCAGAACTCCCACAGGAAGCATACAGCAAAGACTGTACTCACAAGGTTTCAGAGGGGGGATAAAGACTATCTGTGTTATACATTAGGGGCAGGGTCTGGCTGCTTTCAGTCCATGTGCTGAAATGTGTATGCAACTCAACTGAAAGTTAATGGACTAAGTTGTTTGATGGAGAAAACTTCAATCCTGGCAGGGGCATGGTTATAACTTACAACTCTTAGTGAGATATGCAAAAAGAAGCAGAAATGTATAAAAGTGTACGGTTTGGGGGTTACAGAGATTATCTGAGGTTAAGAGAAAGGATAGCTCTTTTAAAGGAGCCAGGTTCCATTCCCAGCACCCAATGTGGCAGCTCAATCTGTAACTCCCGTCTTGGGGATCTGGTGCCCTCTTCTGGCCTCCAATAACACCACACACACATAGTGCACAGACATGCATGTAGGCAAACATCCATACACATAAAAATAAATAAATCAAACTTTAAAAAGAAAGAACAGTTTGGTGAAGAAAAACACGTGAGTAAGTTTAAAGCTGAAAAACAAGTTTGTGTGAGGAAAGTTAAGAGAAACCTCCTGTTGTTCATCAGAATAATTGAGAAGGGCAAGCCCCCAACCAACCCTTGTATGAAATACAAATTCATTCCAACGGAAAGAGTCTGGACTGAGAACATCAATGAAGAGGGAAGTGCTTTCTCAGGGTTAGACATCTAGGCACGATAGCTGTGGCGCTACAGAAGGGGCCAGAACTGCAGGAGCCAGCAGCAGAGCTTAGCAGCATTGTCCATGTAAAATGCAATAATTAGGGGAGTATAAAAGCTGACACCAAGGCAAGGTTTAAGAAAGTTGTTGAGGCCAGGCAATGTGTGGCAGATCAGATTTCCTGCAAGGATGCCTGGCAAGCCATCACAAGGAGCTATGAAAGTGAAGCCTAAGTTGCAATGGAGAACTGAGAATATTGGTGCTGCCAGGGCAACAACGTGACTGACATGGAAAGCTTCAGACACAGAGCAGAACAGGCCTAGGAGCATTACAGGTGTCAGAGCTGGAGAGTAGAATAATCAAGGCCATTGGGGCCCAAATGAGTTTATCATGGGACCCAGATGCCAAATATGGATCTGTAAGATTTGGTGTTTGCCCTGCTTGGCTCTGGTCTTTCTTTGGTCCTTCCTCATTTTATTCTTTCCTTTCGGGATGAAATATTCATTTCTGTGCTATAGTATATTGGAAGTATGTGCTTTGGTTTGTTTTGATTTTATTTAATAGGAACTTACAATGGTGAGATTACCTTCAGTCCAGGAAGAGATTGCGTTGGAGGCTTTTTGAACAATGTTACAACTGTTAAGATTTGGGGAGACTCTTATAAATGTACTAAATCCACTTGCATTGAGATGACCATGAGCATATGAGGACTAAGGTGGGGTAACACCTTAGTGAAGTGTTGGGTGTGGAGCTGACAAGGGGTAGGATTGTGGTCATTGATCTCCATTGTCAACGTGATTGGATTTGCCATCACTTAGAAGACATAGCTCTAGGTGTGATTTTTAAAGTGCTTCCCAGTGGGGTTTGGATGAGGAGATGAGTCTCATCCAGAATGGAGGTGGCCTCAGCCACAGACTAGGGGTCTGCACTGAATAAAAGGGGGAGAGGAGAAAGAAGACCCAACACAGGCTGGAGAGCTGGCTCAGCAGTTAAGACCACTGATTATTCTGAAGGACCTGAGTTCGATTCCCAGCATCCACACGGCAGCTAACAACTGTCTGTAACTCCAAGATCTGACACCCTTACACAGTTATACATGCAGGCAAAACACCAATTCACATAAAATAAAAATAAATAAATTGTTAAAAAAAAAAACCAACAACAACAACACTGGCATTCTTCATTTTGTAACTATGGCAGACACCTACAATTTGTAACCACCCTGCCATGTTCCTGCCCCACACCTTCCCTACCATGATGCACTGCACCCTCAAACCATGAACTGAATCAAAGCCTCTCTCTCTTTACTTGTGTGTGTCAAGTGGGAAAAAGGAAGCTAATAAACACCCTCAACTTTAAAAACCTCTAGTCTTGGGGCTGGAGAGATGGCTCAGCGGTTAAGAGCACCGGCTGCTCTTTCAGAGGACCCGGGTTCAATTCCCAGCACCCACATGGCAGCTCACAACTGTCTGTAGTTCCAGTTCCAGGCAAACACCAAGGTAAATAAATAAATAAATAAATAAATAAATAAATTTTTAAAAAAGGACTCCAGTCTTTAAAATACATTTTAGATTATCAGATTCTTTAATAATGACAGCCATTCACAGAGGATCTAGGGGGCTGGGATGGGAGAGCCAACAACACACTGTGTCCCATTCCAATTCCATTCGGGGCCCCCAAATCCTCCATGAAAGTCAGCTGTACACAAGTCTCTTGCTAATGGGTCTCTGGGCCACAAAGAACAGAGACAGGGAGCCTAAGCATCATGGCTGTGATTCTAAGCAAGGGAAATCCTGGCCAAGGCTGAGTCAGACAAAGAAAGGAGTCGTGAGAGTCCGGAGAAGCAAACTGAGCCTCAACTGACATGAGAACAAATGCAAAACAGATCCTCAGATTGATGGCAGACACCTACAATTTGTTTTTCAAAACATCGTCTCGCTTTTCCTACTGACAAATTGACAAAGATGATAGGCAGACAATAGATGGACAGGAAATAGTAAGTATATAGAGGCAGACAATAGGCAATACAGATATCTATCTTAATAATATTATGTATAGTGTTCTGTCTGCATGTATGCCTGCAGGCCAGAAGAGGGCGCCAGATCTCATTACAGATGATTATAAGCCACCAAGTGGTTGCTGAGATTTGAACTCAGGACCTCTGAACAAGTAGCCAGTTCTAAGCCATCTCTTCATCCCAGTTATCTTTATTTTCTTTTTTTTAAAAAAAAAAAAACTTTATTTATTTGCCTTGGTGTTTTGTCGGAACTGGAACTACAGACAGTTGTTAGCTGCCATGTGGGTGCTGGGAATTGAACCCGGGTCCTCTGGAAGAACAGACTGAGCCATCTCTCCAGCCCAGTTATCTTTATTTTCATTAGAGGTTGTAGCTTCTCATCAGTCTTGATCCACATTTCCTGGTGGAGGCCATAAATATACCAAACCATGAAAACTGCCCACCCCTGGCTACAATCACCACTATATCATGAATATTTAGATGCTGGGAACAAGATATGTCTGTAATCTCAGCACTTAGAAAATGAAAGCAGGACAATTGTGAGGTAAAGATAAACTGGATTACATAGTGAACCTCGATCTGAAACAAACAAGCAAACAAACAAGAATGAATACTTGCACTAAGGCCAGCCAAAGACAGTGAGATTTTTCTCAGTCTCCTGGGAAAGCGTGGGTGATCCTCCCTGCTGACTGTGGCAGGTCATGAAACGGGATCCAAGGTGGCTGGCGCCTGTGGGGGAAGAAAGCATGACTGAGAACAGAACCAGCACAAGGAAACAGAGTCGCAAACTCCACAAAGAGAAACTTGACCTTGGTAAATTTTGAGAAGCTAGATCAAGCCACATCTGAAGTCAAGATTTCACAGACTTTTCCATCACAGGAGCCAATAAAAACCTGTTTTCCTTTCGGCCAGTTTGGCTGGAGCTCTCTGTCCCTTCCATCTGGAGGAGGCTGATCGTGATGTAAGATAATGATTTCAGTTATTTTCTTTGGGAAGCCTGAGTCCCGATTATGGTGTAAGATAGTGGTGTGAGCTATTTTATTTGGAACATGTGACTGTAAGAAAGCAGAATTTCTTGGGGTCACTAAGTTACACGAGTCTGATTCAGGGTCCTGGGTGTTCCAGGCCCTAGAGTGGGGGGAGGGTGTTCCTGCTGTGATGGGAACAGGCATTAAATAATCACTTTAAGAGTGGAAGGAGAACAAGAAGGGGGTGCAGTGGCCACAAGAAAAGAGAACATGTATTATACAAACGCTTTCCAAAACAACAGAAATCCTGGTCTCTTTGTTTGGGACAGGCGGGGCCCCTGTAGAGCCCACCAGGAGCAGAGAAGCAGGAACTGAGAACATAGATGCTTTCAGCATGTGTCTGTTCCTAAGGGCACTTACCAGGAAATTGCCTAGAAATGACGCGACCGTCAACAGCCATAACCGGCCCATTACTTTCCCTGCAAATACGTCTCCATTTTGTGAGCAACAAGGACCCATTCAGCCAACTGTGTGGTGCTTCAGCTGAAATAACAGACTGGAGGAAATGCCTAATTGGCTTTCATCAAATCAAAACTGTGGAACAGCTCTGTCTCTGACCCTAGTGTGGAAATTATTTTCTGCTTAATGGCAGGCCATGTGTAGAGAAGAGGAAACTAAAGGGGGAGAAAGGGAAGAGCGGCCTTTGGACCATCTTTAACCTCTTGGTAAGGCTGTGGCCCGGAAGGAAAGGACAGGGACTTAGCCTGGGCACTGGAAGAAGATAGGCAAAGGCAGAGCGGGCTGGGATGGCGGTGTCGTTGATAAAGCATCTACCTGCAAGCATGAAGACATGAGTTCAAATGTGGTTTATAATTAATTCCTCGGCTGAGGATCAAGAAACCACAGGCTCCCTGGGATTGGCCAGCCAGCCAGACTAGACTAATCGATAGGTTCCATGTCTGCAAGAGACCCAGTGTGAAAGGAGGCAAACCTGATGTACCAGAGGATGACATCTGAAGTTATCCTTTGTACACACACACACACACACACACACACACACACACACACACACACTGCCGCTGCCACCACCAACAACAACATTAGGGCAGTTAATAGAAAAAACATAGTCAGCCATATATTAATGCCTTTAATTTCTATAGCCAGGAGACAGAATCAGGTCTGTCTGTTGAATTTGAAGGCAGCCTGGTCTACATGTTCCAGTACAACCAGAGCTATAGAGAGAGACTCTCAAAACAAAATTATAGGTAACTATAACCTTCTTCCACCTGTCTGACTATACAAAATTTACATTTAGAAATAATAAATGGGGTTTTCTCCTGCCGCCACCAAGTTAAGCAGAGGTAGAAGCTGGGGTGTGTTCAAGATTCAGCCTCACCTGTAATCCACCGCCATAGCCGAGGAAGGCATTGCTGCTGGAGATGTAATGAAGGTCAACACTGCTCTACAAGACGGTGCTGAAGACCTTCCTCATCCATGATGGCCTAGCACGGTATCCAAGAAGCTGCCAAAGCCTTAGACAAGCGCCAAGCCCATGTGTGTGCTTGCATCCAACTGTGATGAGCCTGTGTATGTCAAGTTGGTGGAGGCACTTTGTGCTGAGCACCAAATCAGTTTAATTAAGGTTGTTGACAACAAAAAACTAGGGGAATGGATAGGCCTCTGTAAAATTGATCGAGAGGGGAAGCCACGTAAAGTGGTTGGTTGCAGTTGTGTAGAGGTTAAGGACTATGGCAAAGAATCTCAAGCCAAGAATGTCATTGAGAAATACTTCAAGTGCAAGAAATGAATAAATAAAAATTTGGACTCATCTAAAAAAAGAAAAAGAAATAATAAATGGGGTGTGCATTCCTTTAATCTCAGTACTTGGGAGGCAGAAGCAGGCTGATATCTGTGAGTCTGAGACCAGACTCTTCTACACAGCAAGTACTGGGTCAGCTAAGGCTATAGTGAGACCCTATGAAAAGAAATAAAACAAAACAAAACAAAAATCACAGCTTACCAGCTCATTGGTCAGAAATTGTATTTAACAATTTCAAAGATGACAGTGAAAAGGGAAATGTGTGACTCAGAGACACAATCATTATTCAAGAGATCTATGACTAATGGGTGTTTGGCGGGTAAGGGGGAGCTAAAAATAATCCAGATTCCTGGGAACCTCACTGGATGGTTTTGAGAACCCTGTAATTTCTCTATTTCCAGGAATTTCCCCCTCTAATTTTTTTTAGGTCATGGGAGCTTTGAATTCTGCACCCTGGCACATCAACCTCTGGGAAAGATGTGGGTTCAAGACAGTCCTCTGGGTGCTGTTCTTGATAGCAATATTGTAGTGAATTCTCAGGGTCCTTAGTTTTTTTCATTACTTCTGTTTCAGGTTTGGATTTCTGAGGAAACGCATGACCCTAGCTATCTGGTCCTCAGAAAGGACCTTAATAAGTAATGCAAAAAATTCTCCACGTCTGGGGCTGGAGAGATGGCTCAGCGGTTAAGAGCACTGTCTGCTCTTCCAGAGGACCCCGGTTCGATTCCCAGCACCCACATGGCAGCTAATAACTGTCTGTAGTTCCAGTTCCAGGCAAACACCAAGGCAAATAAATAAATAAATAAAGCTTTAAAAAAAAAATCCTCCACGTCACACTGGAACTCATCTCTGTCACCTAACAGCACTGTGAGTCATGGGGGGGGGCGCTACCTCTGTGACTCCTGACAAGCTGTTTAACTAATCTTTTTTTTATATATATATTGAAATCTGCTACCAGCAAAGTGGACTGTAAAGTTCTGCCTGCTGTGATGATAACGAACACCATGTACCTGGTGTGAAATAGAAACTTGGTAACTGGCATATGGTGTTGCATTGTTACCACGTGACCTTGAGTCAAGCAGCTTCTCTGGAAAGGCTGGACGTAGTAATGATTACTTCTCAGGGTGGGCATGAGGATTATTTATGTAAAGATTACAAGGTGTATATACGAAAGGCCTGGCCGGGTGTCTGACAGACAGCAAGCACTCGATATTTGAGTTTGGGTTTGTGTGTGTGTGTGTTTGCTTGTTTGTTTGTTGTTGTTTGTTTTTCCTTCCCCCTCTGAGATCCACCCCCACTGCAATTCAGGATAAGGGTTTTGCCTCTCTATCATAAACATTCTGGCCCCAAGTTCAGCTAAAAACCATATCATCTGTTCCTAGAGTTGGCTTTTTTTTTTTTTTTAACTGCCTACAGGTCTTTAGAATTTCCTACCTGAAGAGCCTTCAGCCTATACCCATAAAAGGAAATGCTATCAGTGCACCAGGCAGCCGGCCTGGGAAGACGCAGACAGTTACAGGACTCAGCAGTCAACACTAGGGGGAGCAATAAGCTCGGGAAAGCGGTGAAGGCCACACCCAAAAATCTCAACACTCTCCCGGTTCCCTGCCGCCGCTCAGGTCGAGCAGAAGAAAAATAAGAGCTGCCCAGAAAGACTTTCGTGAGGACAAAAAAAAAAAAAAATGCAAAGAGAATGCAGAGCGGGGACGAAACGCCTTCTTCGGCTTCGGTGCTGCACCGGACTAGAGAGCTTCTCCGGGTCTGGTTTTTGAGACAGGTCACATTATTCTTTGCAGACACTCCAGCTTCTTCATCTAGCTCACCCAGCATCGCCCCACGTGTTCCGGTCACAGCTAAAATACTACTACAGGATCCCGAGTGTTCAGTTGGAGAGCTGGGACCCACAAGAAGAAAGATGGTCAGAAAGGTCTCCAGGTGATTTACGAAATCCCGTGTGAAATTGTTAGGCTTCGTTCATGTGTGTCCTCTTACGGAATACTCACAGGCTGGAGTTTGGTGTGGAGGCAATTCATTTTAAAAGTGAGGAAAGTGAGGTTCGGGTCACCGCCCACAATTTGGCTACCATTATGCTCCACCACCACTCACTATTTGCCCCTCTTTTGTTTTTATGCTGTCTGGGGATCTAACTCAGAACCTTGCCGGTGCTGGGCAAATGTTCTATCACTGAGCTATAACTAGCCCCCTCCCCTTGTTTTAAAATTAGTTCAGGGGGGCTGGAGAGATGGCTGAGCGGTTAAGAGCACTGACTGCTCTTTCAGAGACTGGGGTTCAATTCCCAGCACCCACATGGCGGCTAACAACTGTTTGTAGTTCCAGTGCCCAGTTCCAGGCAAACACCCAGGCAAATAAATAAATAAGTAAATAAGTTTAAAAAAATAGTTCAAACCACACATAACTTCAGGAAAACGACTCTGCTCCAAGTATTCCATAAATCACTTTATTTTACTTTTTAAATGTAGGAATATCTTACCAGCGTGGATGTCTGTGTACCATATGTATGCCTACTGTTCCAGGAGGCCAGAAAAGTGTGTCCGTTCCCCTGGAACTGGAGATGTGAGCTACTGTGAGTGCTGGGAATGGAATCCTGGTCCTCTGGATAAGCAGTCCATGTTCTAACTGCTGAGCCATCTCTCCAGGTTCCATAAATAAAAAAAAAAAAAATTGCATTTATTCATTTATTTGTGTGTATGTATGTGTGTCTCCACGCACACACATCTAGATGTAGAAGTTAAGAGCCAATATGTGGATGTTCATTCTTTCCTTCCATCATGTGGGTTCCAAGAGTGGAACAAGAGTCACCAGACTTGGCAGCAGGTGCCCTTGCCTGTTGGCCCCATAAATCAAAAGGACACTGCTGCACTCTCTATTTTCCTAAACCACTGAACATGGTGGAAAGATGATACAACATAGTAATTAAGAGGGTGCATGTCTGTATCCATCACAAGATTCCTCAATTGTGCCTATTTGTGCTCAATTTCCAAATCTGCAGAATGGGAATGTTAATATTCTTCAAAGGGTACTGGCATGGATGCTTTATTGAAAGTAACTCCACAGTGCCTGGAACATAGTTTAATAGTTAACCAATGCAGGATGTGTGTGTTTGTGTGTATATGTGTGTGTGTATAATGTTTCCTGTAATGATATTTGATAATCCATCTATTTCTTTCCTGCTATTTACCAAAGTAGAATTAGAATTAAGTGGGCAGATTACTTTGTCAACTAGATTTGTATGAGCTGGTCCTCTAAGCATCACTGTCTACCCAGAATATCAGAATGTGGACTAGTTTGGGAATAGAGTCTTTGCAAATGTCATGAATTAAGATGAAGATGAAATCTACCTAGTCATGATTTCCAAGCCTGCATGGTTTATATAGAAAAAGAAAAAGTCATAGTAGAGCAGTCTAAATCCCACGTGTCCCTAGTCTTATAAAAAGGAACAGAAGCATGAGACAAAGGAAGGGTAGCCAGGTGGTGACCTAATGATGTAACTGTAGCCAAGAAGTGCCTGGAGCCACAAGATGGTCGTAGGTGATTGTCCTCACAGCCCCCAGAAGAACAGGACCTGTCAACAGCTTTGACTGCAACCTCTAGCCTCCAGGTAGGGAGAGGCTGTGTTCTGTTGTCCTAAGCCACCCATGCCCTGCCCTAGTGATTTGTTACTATAGCTTTTGACAGAGCAGCACCAGACCCTGGTTTGGGTGGGGTTTTTGCTTGTTTTTCAAGTCTTTACCTCCCGAGCCAGTAACAAACACCTCGAACCTACAAAATTTGCCCTTGTAGAAGTATGACGCAAACTGCAATCTTTTAGCCCATAAACAATTTGTTGCCAGACACACAGGAACTATCTAATAAATAGTGACTGACAAATTGATAAAACATTAGACCAAAACCTGATGTACTGTGTTATGCCCATTCATAAAACATCACGAACCTATTTTCTCCCTATAAATACGAAGACCCTAAATTTATTTACAAGTTTTCTATATGGAATCACAAGATTCCAGAACTCACTGCCACTGTTGAAGCCTTTAGTGGAAGAATGAAGATGTGAGGCTCAGAAGCTCCGCCTGTTCCCCACCTCAGGGGTGACAAATTGGAAGCCATCTAAACACTCTTAGGGCTGAATCTTACAAGGCAGGGATGATCTCATCTCCTGCACTTGCTCAGGAATGGGCTCAAAGGAGCCCAGGAGTTAGAGCTGCCCATTGCCGAAAAGGATGTGGGTCACATGGTAGTTTCCATTAGGTCAGCTTTGGACTAGAATGGGCGGTGGTGGAATTAAAAGCTACAAAGGGAGGGAGAGGGTGTCTGGGAGAGCTGATTCATTGGAGCAAATCTTAGAGTGAGTCAGAATCAAGCAGAAAAATAGCCTGTTGTCCTACATCTGCCTCATTGTCTGGCAATGAGACACTTCCTCCATATATACCCACAGGCAAAGCAAAAGGAGGAAATGGATTCCTTTCAAGCTTAAGAGTAACTATTCCTATACCTAATACTATGTGTTTAAACCACTTCAGACATTGTGTTCTGTTCTGAGAGGTCTCCGATAGCCCAGGGTAGTCTACAACTCACTGTGGAGCCAAGAAGGACCCTGAATTCCCAATTCTCCTCTGCCTCCACCTCCCAGGCTATGGGATTATAGGCACTCACCACCCTACCCAACCCAATTGTCTTTCTGAACACAGAGCACGAGATCTTGGTGAAGTTCTTCATGTCACTGTTCCAAAAGCACCTGGCTGTACTGGAGCATCTCCACTTGCTATCACCTTGGCCTTCCCAAGCCTGCCTCCCTACAGCAGTAATGGCTAGGGGAGGTATGGAGTTGCTGCTTTTGCTTTGACTCTGTCTTAATCACTATCCATGCTCCCAGGACAGGTAGGCCTGGTAAGAACTCTTTAGCAGCACATGGCACAGGTTTGGAGTTAGTTATTCTTATAATTTTTCTTTGCCATTTCTTTACCCTAATACCTTCCTCCACTTCTCTTAGTTTTTTGTTTTGTTTTTTTTCTATCTTCTTACCATAGATTAGTCAGTGTCGTCCACATTAAAAGGTAAGACAGACTTCTCCCACAGCACTAACACAAATATTATATGGAGGAACATAGCTGTGATGACGAGATACCTTTTTTATTTCTCCTAAACTGTGAGACATAGGTTGGCATCTCTCTCCCAGACTGTCAACTGCACCTGTCTAGAGCACTGTGTTTGCCTAAGGCAGTGGTTCTCAGCCCTTTAATATAGTTCCTCATAATGTGGTGATTCCCCAACCATAAAATTATTGGTTTTTCGAGACAGGGTTTCTCCATGCAGCTTTGGAACCTGTCCTGGAACTTGCTTTGTTGACCAAGATGGCCTTGAATTCAGAGATCCACCTGCTTCTGCCTCCCAAATGCTGGGCTTAAAGGCATGAGCCTGCACCACCAGCAAACACTCGGCTTCGTCTATGTACTTGTTACACATCTTTAAAACAACTGGTTATTAATCCAGCTCAATCATTTGTGAGCTGAAGTGCAGCCTACAGAAAACAAAAACTCTAATCTCAGATAGAATGCATTCTCTTCCCTGCAGGTTATCTAGTCCTGTTCTAGGTTTTGCTATCACTAGGATCTGCATTCGCGTGTTCACAAGGATAGCGATTCCCTCTCATTCCACTGCTGGTTTAGCTTCGTTACAGACGCCATTGTCCACGGTAAAACGGGGCCCAATCATACAAAGAGCGCCCCATATCCCCAAATGGAAAGCATAGCGTGGGAAAACAACACACAAGTTCGCAATTATTTGACTTCGGTCTGAAATAGAGATCGGCAGAGCTTATGCCCTCCTCTACCGGGGGGTGTTATCGGGTTTGCTCCACGCCAGGGCCTCCATAGCTAGAACCATTTTGGTGCACCCAGTGAGATGTGGTTAAGAGGGTGGTCTCCTGGTGCTTCATTTTTATCTTTGCGCCCTTGCTTCCAACACCACACCCAGAGGCCCGTGCAGGAGGAAAAAGAGCAAAAAAGCCACGTTACCGGTTTTCACTAATTAATTCTAATGTAGACACTAAAACTCACTTGATTGATTCACATTTTGAATAAAATATCAATTAGGCCACCGTAAGGTGTTCTGAGGGCCCAGCCCCTCAAGCTCCCTGGAGAAAGAAAGTTGCAGAACATCGGCCGGGAAGAGAGCGAGCCCAGACTCCAGCAGGTCTGAGAAGGGTACTTCCTCCCGGAAGTGACGCGAGCTCAATCCCAGCCTGGCTCTCCCAAACAAAAGGGATCTTGGGGCCCCGGGAGGAGCTGGGATGACTTTGGAGAAGCCCCGCCTTCGGCCGACTCGAATTGGTGGCAGAGTCGTGAAGTCGAAGCTTCGATTGGTTGAAGCATCTGCCAGTCGCTGCCCGGCGGATGAGGGGGCGGATCCTGGGAGGCTGGGAATGGGGAGCGGGCGGTGGAGGCGTCGGCGGGGAAGGATCCCGGAGCGCCGAGGACAGGTACGGAGCGCGGGCTCGAGGCTCAGCGGTGCTGGGGTGGCCGGGTCCCCGAGAGAGCCTTCTGGTCGGAGCGTGGGTGGCTTTCATCAGCGGTCCCTGTCGCGGTGGGGCTGGTCTCCTAGGGGGCGGGGCCGCCGCCTCCAGCTCCCGGGATTCCCCGAGGAGGCGCCGGGGCATCCTCGGAGGTCCTCGCCGCTGTTCATTGTCTCTGGCTAGCATCTACCCCTCAGCAGGTGTCCCCTCCTGACCCGGTTCACGCCACGATGCTTCGTGCCCAGCCTCAGCCTCGGAGAGGGACTGATGGGTTCAGACTTCTAGGCTGCAGCCCCCACCCCTATAGTGGACCCCCACGAATCCATGCATCCCTTCTCACACCTGTCTTTATTTGCAAGCATGGGACCAGAACTCGTGTTCTGCATAAGATAAAAACAGCATTTTCTCTATGAGGAATGGGCGAAGCCAAAAAAAAAAAAAAAAAAAATAGACCCAGACAGACATTTCCAACAGCCAAAGCGGCCTCACCCCCTCTTTAGTCCTTCCCATTCCCCAACCTCGGATGCCCCTGAAGCCCCTAGAATCCTATGTTCTCTAGCTGAGTGTTGAGAGCTGTCCGGCTTCGGAACATTTCTAGAATGTGACAGGAGAAATCATACATCACCTTCTTCCCATCGCCCTTTGTATATTTCTTCACCTCCTCTTGTGGGAGAAGCCAGCTTTTAGGGGCTTTTTAAGGTTTGAGTTGCCTTTCGGTTTTGCTTTTCACCGGATTTCTTCCCTGAGAACTTGATAGGAAAGCATCCGCATATTTCACAGCAAGGTGGGTGTGTTAGCGATCAGCAGAGTTGGCCTTATGTGGGTAGGAATTCAATGTGTATTGTTTGACACCCGGTGAATATTAGCATATTTTCAAATGAAACTGTGTGAAGGAGTCAATAAATGGCTTTGCACTAAGAATCCCCATCTTTCAGTTTGGAGTGGGCTGGTCCGTTGCTCAGGGAGACTGCAGTTAACCTTGAAGGTGTATGGCAGGTTGAAACAAAAGACAGGAAGTCTTTGAACAAAATTCAGGTTCAGTTGGCTAGGTTTATGATTAATCTGGTCCTGTGGCCTTTGAGTACTCTAATCCTTTTATAGTGGGATTTTACCCTCAAAGGAAATTAGTACACATGTGATATGATTATTTCTATCATGCCGGCATCATCAGCCAAAATATAGAGCATTCAAATAAAAGGTAATTCTAAATTTCAGAGAGAAGGGTAAGTAAAGGCCTGGTAAATTCTGTTCTCATGTAAAACTACCTAAGTGTCTCAGTAGAGTACCCGTGAAGATTTGCTCAAGTCAACAGTTATAAAGTAGAAATGTCTTTGACCTGATGCTAATGTCTACCGAATCTCCAGTAATCATCTATGGCTAGCAGAACCACCTATTAATTTTTCCCGTATTCTTAGCATTTTAAACTTAATCTCAAGTTCATTTTACCTCTGGTTATTTATAGCTGGTAGCTTTGAGATGCAGAGCTGCAGTCCCCGAGGGCGATTGTAGTGGCTGTTGTCTCTATCCTTCCCAGGAGACTTCCTGAAGGTAATTATTTTTGAATAGTTAGGTTCCAAGGTTTCCCTTCTGGGGGCTTACAGATCTGATCCTTGATTGTTTCCAGATACCTAGTGAAAGGAAGCACAAAGAAGAAACTGTATTCCAAGCCTCTCCAGCAAACACAAGTTTGTTGCTGTAGGAGGGAAAGATACATTATCCTAGCAATAGCAGCAGCAGGAAAAAAATCTAGAGGCAGAACAGGAAATCCCCAAAAGGTATATCTTATTACATGAGTAGAGAACAGAAAATAAACTAAGGTAAAAGACTTCAGGAAACCAAAAGAACCGTGGTTGCCAGAGTCTTGATAAACAGAAAGAAAATGTCCATTGATGTTTTGGCACAATTAAAAAAAAAGATCTGTTTATATGCCTTTGGATATTGAGGATGTTTTGGTTTGGTTTGTTATTTTCTCTTTTTTAAAATATCTATTTATTTATTTAATGTGAATGGGTGTTTTGCCTGCATGTATGACTGTGTAAGGGTGTCAGCTCTCAGAATTACAGACAGTTGTTAGCTGCCTTGTGGATGCTGGGAATCGAACTCAGGTCCTCCCAAAGAACAGTCAGTGCTCTTAACTGCTGAGCCATTTTTCCAGCCTAGGTTTGTTCTTTTCAATTGAGAATGGAACAATGGGTCTCACCATGTCTTTGAACGCTATGTATGTAGCCCAGGGTGACCTCCACCTTCTTCTGTGTATTGGAATTATAGTATGTGCTACTGTGTTCAACTCTATGTTTCCACTAGCCTTTTCAATGTCTTGTCATGTTAGATGGAGAAAAGTGTTATGTACAGACTATGTGTGTGTTTAGTGGATTTCATTAAATTATTCTTTCATAATGTCTTGCTCTTTATAGCTTCCACGGTGCCTAATATGAACACTAAATTCAGTTTAGAGTTCTCTCCTACAGATCCAACTACATAGATAACAAACTGATAAAATAGGACACATCATCTATCTTCTTGTCTTCATGTAATTAGATTTTTTTATCTGATGTGATAGGAAATTGCAATATCTGAAGTGACTAAAATATTGACTTTCCTATGAGAAAATATCTCTGGTTAGGTACTGTTTTTTTCCTGTCATGAAATTTGAGCCAGACTTCGTTATCAGTTGTAGTCATTTTAAAGAAAAAGAGTCTGACCTAATGGGGATGAAGTGAATTTTGGAAAGCACACTAGGAACTGTTGAATATTTTTTATTTTAGTTTCTGAGTATTTAGTTTGACACCAGTGTGCTGGCCTGTTTTATGTCAGCTTCACAGAACTAGAGTCATGTGGGAAGAGGGACCCTCAGTTGAGAAAATGCTCCCACCAGATTGGCCTATGGGACAGACTGTGGGGCATTTTTTGATTGGTGATAGAGGAGGGATGTGAGAGGGCCCAGCTCACTGTGGATGTTGCTTCTCTGGGCTGGAGGCCTGAGTACTATAAGAAAGCAGGTTGGGCAAGCCAGTGAGCAGCAATTCCTCTATGGTCTTTAGTAAACTGTCCAGATTCCTGCCTTGAGTTCCTGCCCTGACTCAGTGGTGGAGTGTTATCTGAGAATTGTAAGAGGCCCTTTCCTTCCCAGGTTGTTTTTGGTTGTAGTGTTTTACTATATCAGTAGAAACCCAAAGAAAAATTTGTCTCCTTTAAGTTTTGTTTTATTTTTTATTTTTTTGTAGATTTTTTTCATTGATTTTTGTGCCCATGTGTTGAATTTCAAATCTTCCACCTGTGCTATACCTCCAACCTCAATTTTTTTTGTGCTTTAACTTACCACTAAATGTATTAACGGGGCACAGGACATCATGGGCTTCTAACGGTAATCATTTAGACTGCTCATGGTCCCTAGTCTGTTAGGGATTTTGGTCAAGTTAGAATCAACACATGGTACTGCCAGTTAATTTGCTAACCAAAACTTGAATTCTTGGCTTTCTGAGGTGTTTTTTAGAGGCTGCCATTGAATTGATGGTTAGTGTGGTAGGAGGTGAAGAGAGATTTATTTCTGTGTAGGAAAATAGTTTGTGATATTGGTCTGTGTGGTTGGCTTCTAGAAGTGGCTTGCCAGCATATCTTTAAAGGCTACTTTTAATTGCTGAATGTTTTCAATTGATAACTGAAAATCAAGTTCAAAGCCCTGTCTATGGCTGCTTCCTATATGAAGCACCTTAGTAGGTTCTTTTTTTTTTTTTTTCCCTCTGAATTCGTGCCCCAAAAGTTAGATCCCAGCTATTGCATGAATTATCAGCTAAAAAGCAAAAAAAAACCAGAGCCAGATATTGGGGGAAATCCAAACGATCCAAGAGGCAAAGAAACAAGCTGAAGCCTTTCTCACCTAGCCACTCCTCACAAATATTCAGACTATGTCCCTACCCTATCTCACTTCCTAGTGCTAGGATCAAAGGCTCTCATTAACCTTGAACTCAGAGATCCAGAGATCTCTGCTGGGATTAAAGGCGTGGTTCACCATGTCCCGACCTGGTGGGTAGGTAGCTCTGTCCTCTGAATTTTCAGGCAAACTTTATTATGTATACAATAGATCACCACAGGTTCGCACATCAGACTGTAAGATTGTGAACCTACTAAAGGGCCTCATATAGGAAACAGTCATTGAGAAAATACTGTTGTCATTAGCACTTGGCATGTGTGTTAAAGAAGTTAATATGCATACCCCATTCTGCTCTCTGGAGGCTGAGGCAAGAGGCCAACCTTAGTCCAAAAAGAAGGAAAAAGACACTAATCTACTTAATTAGAAGTGAAATAGTATTTGTTGATTGGTTTCCTTTTAAGTTTGTTTGTAAATAGCTGTGATTTGGGCTGGGGAGTTGCTCAGGGGTTAAGAGCACTTACTGCTTTTGCAGAGGACCCAACTTCGGCCCCAGCACCCACGTGGAGGCTCACAGCCATCCTTAGCTCGACTCCCAGAGAATGGGGCATCCTCTTCTGACCTCTACTGACACCAGGGACTCAGTGGTGCACATAAGTACTTGCAGACAAACACCCAGACCCATAATAAAATAAATCTAAATAGCTAAGGTTCCCAAATTGAGGAAATAGTTTTACACAGGTTATAATCTGAGCCAATGATTTTTTGAGAGCATGTGATTGTTTCATGCAGATGCCCCTCCCCCGTGGGTAGCCAGACAGAAGGTTCTAGGTACCAGCTGTTTCTCACTCAGCTCTACTTTTTTAATGCTACCATCCCACATCTTTTTATGAATGGTTCTGTGAGTGCTGCACTTCTATAAGATTTAAGAGATTTTCAATGACACATTTCATTCAAAGCATTTTTTTTTTCCTAAATTTTGAAGGCTGTTCCTCCTGTTAATCCAAAAATAAGGAAAATTTTTAGGAGCAACCAAGAATGGATGGGAAGGAAATAGGGATGGGCGAACTAAGAACAGGTTTGGGGGATCCCAAGGGTTTGGGGATTGAAGGCAGGACTTCAGACATCCTTGAAAAGAATGCAATAATGTGGCTCCTCCATGAAAAGGGGGTCCAAACAAGCACAAAGCCAATTTCCCATCCACAAGTGCCTTTGCTGTTAAAGGTATTCTAACTGTTAGAGCCACAAAGAATATAACTCATAGCTGTTGGTAAATTTAATAGAAACTAAAAAGGAAAATTAATGAGCACAAGATGATGACTTTACAGACAAATAAATAAATAGATAAATAAGGCTCCTGACTCTGAGTTTAGCAGGCATTTAAAAGCATGGGGCCTTGGATGGAGCCCAGGAGATGCGGGAGGGGCAGAAAGAAAAGGGAGCATAAAGGTGTGAGGGGCTAGAGACTTGGCTCGGTCAGTTAGGTGCTTGATTGCATAAGCTTGAAGACCAGAGTCTGATCTGCATCACCCTCACAAACAGCCAGTGCAGCTGCAAGCCTATGAGCTCAACACTGGGGAATCAGAGACCAGAGGGTCCCTGGGGCTGTGACCAGCCAGCCTAGCCAGTCAGGATGTTCTCAAAAAATACGATGGAGAGCAATTTAGGACTTACCTATTGCTGATCATTGGCTTCCATATGCATGCACATCTGCACACATCCAAACATCACAAGCGCACATACATCAGGAAAAAATCAGTAGGAATTTTGGCTATGAAGGAAAGAAGGATATGGGAAAAACTGGCAGGGGAGTGGTAGGTAAGAACACTAATGAGGGTGAGGGCATGAGGAAGGCTGTGTTCTAGATTCTTCTAGTCCTCTGTGTTTGCAGGTGCCTCGGGAGTGAAAGCAGTCTAGTTCTTTACCCCAGCCCAGGAAAAGGGCCTGTACATGCTAGGCAGACACACTGCTCCTGAGATATCTCCCACCCCTCCTTTTTCTTTCTTTTTAAAAAATTGAGCCTGGATCTACTAAATAATTGCCCAAACTTGAACTCATTCTTTAGTCCAGACAGTCCTTGACATTGAGATCCTCTTGTCCAGACTCCAGGGTAGCTAAGATTTTGGGTCTGTGCCACCAGGCCAGGCAATACTTAGCCTGTTTTTAACTGGCTAAGTATGAGAGGGTACAAATCTGATCCTGTCCAACTTTACCCCTTATCTTTAGATTAAAGACACCAAAATGGATTTCTTTAAAAGAGTCCATCTCCTAAGCCCTTGCCCTTCAGCACACTAGCTGTATCCCACAGGTTCCTCTTGAGGGGCTGCTTGGTTCTTCCTCAGCATGTCTCATGCCACAGTCATCATTTCCTCAGTAAAGCCAGTTCCCTTTCTGACATCCCTGTTTCTGTTGACTACATTGTCATTTGTCACTGAGTCTCTAGACTTCTGCTGGGTTTGGATTATTTCCCCCAGTAACCTCCCAAAATGGAATCAGTCTCCAAGTTACTGTAAGTAAATCTCTCCCGCTTCCTCCTCCTCTTCTGCCAGACTGAACAGCTGTCCACAGAATTCAGAATCTTGTAAACACTAAGCAGATGTGTAAATGGGTGAATGGGTAAGTAGACTGGGATAACTGCTCCGAGTTTCACTTCTAGTACATGTCTAATGTCAAAATTAGCCGTGATGTTTTTAGCAATCCCATTTTTCAGTCATTACAAGTTAGAAAGTTGTAACTTGATTGAAATCTGTAAAAATTCACTAGAATCAGAAACACATTTTTGCTTTCCTTTACATTACAAAGGGCAGAAGAGTGCCCTCTTGTTCCCAGGTAGTCTGCAGGCATCATTATTGGCTTGGACATGTGCGGAACATATCTCTAAACTGACATTTTTGGGAACTCGAGATACCATCTCTTCCTTGGGTGAGATCAACCTTTGAAGTTGAGTTAAAGAAGAAATAAATTTATTTTTATTTGTAATTTAGACTTGTGAATGTGCTACACAGTGATGCTCCACTGAAAAATAAATATGTAAACAGAAAAATAGCATCCCGTCTTTGTAGGTAGACAAGAGTAGGTGCTCTTCAGTGATGCAAGTGAGCTGACCAGTCACAGGCACTAGCTCTTTGAGTCCTCACAGCCCCCTGCTAGGATGTCATTATGTCGTCCTATTGTGTATAAGAATCATCTACAGCTCAGATGTTAAATGGACCATAGGCAGCTTGAAAATCCAGTTGTAAGGCTTCAGAAGCCATGTACTTTTCAATACAACACACTGCCATGAGAATGATTTTCCTGAAGGATCTGGAGCAGAAGGCATGGCTGTTTGCTGATAATATTCAGCTGGCAACAAATTGTTAACACCAAACTTCTGTTAGAGCTTGTGTGGAGGTTTTTGCAGTTCAGGCAAACAGGTTGTAAGCATAGTTAGGACACAGACACACCTTGACTGTGGGGGTCAGTCCTCCAGACTGGTGGTGTCTTTGCAATCCCTGTGGATGCAGTGGCTACAATGCCGCAGCAGCTGAAGAGGTCTTCCATTCAGGTGACCTCAAAAATTGTGACCCATGAAATATATTTCTGAAAATGAAATCAACCTACACAACCATTGATGATGCCCTGTTCTGGTTCTGTCAGAAGAGCAGAGTTTTGGGGGACTCTCATAGACATGTTAGGCTGAAATCTTGTTAAAATTTCATTTAAACTAACTAGCACGTACAAAAATCAAACTTCTGATAATCTGATGTTTAAAGATATATATGTCTTTTCTTAAAATTTCAGTGAAAAATGTTTTGTTAAAATTCTTACTAATTTTCACTCACACCCACCCATTCCAGAAGCTAAAACTGTCATTCTCCTGGTGTGGACCTGTGTCGGTGAGAATGGCAAAGTGGTATCCAGGAAGACAGACCTGGTTTGGTTTTGATTTGATTTGTTTTGCTTTTGAAGCTGGGTCTTACTGTGTAATCCTGGCTTGCCTTGAACTTGTAGAAATTCTTGTGCCTCATCCTCCCGCATGCAGGGATTACAGGTACACTGTCATGCCTAGTTAGAAGACCTGGTTTTAATAGCTTGTCTTGGTGTCCTCATATATAGAGGGAGAGGTGCGTGTACTGCTCTGCTTGACCACATGGAAGAGAAATGACGAGAGAGACAGACACACAGAGAAGACCCTCAGAACCAAACCAAGCAAAGCTTAATAGTGGTGGCCAAAACAGCAAATTAAAGCGGAAGTGGGGTCAACAGAGTGGCTCAGCAGGCAGGATGTTTACTGCCAAGCCTGATGACGCAAGTTCAGTCCTGGGACCCACGTGGTAGAAAACCAACTCTGGCAGGTTGGCTTCTGTACTCCATACAGCTGCCACAGTGTGCGCGTGCGTGCGTGCGTGCACGCACACACAAATAAATGTAATACAAATTTTAAGTGTTCAGCACTAGACCTGGTTCTCTTTAGCTGTGCCGTGGCTCAGTTCTCATTTGTAAGTTTGGGGTTGAATTAGATTATTTCTAATCATCTGAGATCCTATCACTAGGGCTGATAGTGTGAGATCAGCCATGAACAGTGGTTTTTCAAGAAAACTTCTGGAGTCAAATTTACTGGGTTCAAATCCTGTTCCTCCCACTGACTAGCTACAAGACTCCGAGCAAATTCTTCAGCCACTGTGCCTCACCTTGGACATTTGTCACTGGGATTGCAGTGATAGTTGTTGAGGGGTGTGACATCTGTCACTCAAGATTGTGATAGTACAAGTCAAGCACTTAGGCATGTCTGGCACACATTCCTGTGTAGCTCAGTAAATGCTTATCCTTTTTATTATTTTGAATTCTTGAAAAGTTACGCTGTAGAAAGCTGAGGTGGTAATGATTAATGTGTTCATTGTTCACAGTGAGCATTTTTATAGTAAACATAAGCCTTGAAAGTCTGTTGGCCTTGACTCTCTGCCTTAAAGAGTGAGGACTCCAGTGACTTAATGCTGGCCTTGAGGCCTTTCAGCATAACTGCAGAGCTCATCCCTAGGGACAGACACCCTCAGTGTTAGATAAATAAATGTCTTAATTCCCTGGGGGCACCACGACTTCTCCCTAAATGCATTATTCTGATGTCTTTCGAAGTAATTCATGTGCAAGCTCTAAAACATTTACCCAGACTATTCTTATTATTATAGTGCTGTTTATTGTATGGGCAGGAAACGGGTTACACGGGTCTAAGAAAGGGTGTGCTCTGTTGTGTGCTCACATGATGGGGGAGGCTCCATCCATCTAGTTGTTTGATGCCTTTTCAGAGCAAAGAGTAACCCCAGCACTTGGAAAGCAGGAGCAGCAAGGTTGTTGCAATTTGAAGTCAGCCTACTCTACATAACAAGTTCCTGGCCAACCAGGACAGAGGAAAGAAACGTTGTTTTATTGTGTTGCCACCAACTGGTTGGTTTAAATAGAAAGAATGTGTTTTTTATTGGCATGATGTTTAAACTGATGTTCTAATCAGGGTGCATTCTGGCCTTGCACTTTTCTCTCACTGGTCTGCATTCTAAATTTCTCTCATAGGATACCAGTCTTACTGGATTATGGATTATATTGATCTTCTTTTACTAAGGTTTTTTTTTTTCATAAAATATATTTTGATCATATCATTTCCCCTTGCCCACTTCCCAGATCCTCCCTATCACGCACCTCCATGTTTATTCTCCTTTCTAAAACAAGCAAACAAACAAAAAACCTAAAAATAAAAATAGAAGTGCACACACTAAAACCATGATGTCCATTTTGTATTGGCCAGCTACTCCTGGGCCTACCCTGGATTATGGCTGTTATAGCTGGTGACACTGCTTTAGAGAAAATGTATATTCTTTTCCCCATCAGGTGTCAGTTGTAAATAGCGAGTTAGGAATGGGATCTTTTGTCCACTCCCTTTCTCCATGCTGAAATTTTGTCCTGTTTGAACCTGCCCAGGTCTTGAAGGTGCGCTCATGGTTTTGTTACTTCTTATGTTCATCTGGCCTGTTGGACTAGATGGCTGTGTTTCTTTGGAATCATTCACCACCTCTGGCACATAAAATCTTTCCACCTCCTCTTCCAGGCAAATCCCTGAGCCTTTGAGGGAGAGGCTTGATAGACATCTCATTTAGGACTGAGTACTGAAGTCTCTCTCTCTATGCACAATTGTGTTGACCCCATTTTAACTTAAAGTGTCTGGGCCAGGGAGTTAGCTGGTGGTGGGGCACCTAACAAATTCAAGGCCCTGGGTTCAATCACCAGTACCACTAAGAAAACGGTGGGGGAGGGGAGCACTCATTGTGTCTTCAGATGCAGTCACATTCTGAAATGCTAAAAATTAAGATTCACATGAATTTATGGTAAGGGCCCAGCCCATTAATGTATAGGAATGGAAATAGTCTTGAAATATCTTCAGCTGAGAAAAAGCTCTACTTAAAGTATGGTTTATTAAGTTAATATAACTTGATATTATAAAATGAAATTATATTTTGTACCTTGACTTCACGATTAAGGAATAGTGGTAATAAAAAGAGATATCTCTAGGTATTACTGTGGGGTGCAACTGGCCTCTCCTGGGCTCCCTCTGCACCCAAACACTTGGCTAAAGACCCTTTTTAAAGCAAATCAGAAAATCAAACAAACAAAGATGGTGGGACCATTTGAAGCTTTATCTATCTCAACCCAGAAGGACAGCTAGCCCTTCTGAACCTAGAATGCCAGGGTTGGAGAGCTTTTAATCTTTTGAGATCGTAAGAAGCATCTGGACTCATTTTTGTACCAGTGCATCTGTGCCCATATTTCTGTTTTGTGTCTTTAAACTGTTTTGTGTTTATTTTCATAATATCTCATGCATGCTGGGTTTTGTTCATTTGGTTGGTCTGGTTTGACTTTGATTTTTACAAAATGTCTAACCCATGCAGGCTTTGACTCCACTAAACATTTATCTCCAGTCTGGCCTTGAACAACTTCTGCTCCCAAGAGTACATAACCTTGCCCAGGTGTATGCTGGGTTTTTAGGATAAAGCACCATTTAGTGTATTATCTCTTTGAGTTTTAAGAAATAACTGACTCATTTTAGTTTCATACAGATATATTTGAGGCTACATGATTGGAACAAATTCAGTTTATATTTCTGGTCATATCTAATTATTGATTCTAAAAATCACACTGAATGACTTATAAGCCACATTTAACCCAAGTATGAATTATTTAAATTTGATATTTGAGTATATAACAAAATGATCTATTAAATAACTGTATTTTTAAAATTTAAATTGATTTTTAAAATTTTCTTGGAGGGGTGGGTTTTGAGGTTACCCTGTCAAGAACTAAGTCTCACTTAAAATATTGATTTTTTTAAATCCATGTTTCTTATTACCTAACCCTAACTACTTAGAAAATAAACCTTCAGTTGCATGCACACCCAGATACTAGGCACAAACATTTTACCTGTGCCCCGCCCCGCCCCGCCCTGCTCTGCCCTGCTCTGCCCTATTACTTACCTGGCTGTGTTTCTGTTTTGGGTGTTTCTTTTTCAGCCTCCTGGCCTCTCTGTGGTAAAAGGGCAGCTGTGCCTGTTGTCTACAGAATTAGTTCAGTCCCAGGGCACAGGCTTCATCAGGAAGCGCAGTGAGAACCCGAGTGAGCAGACCTTGGGTGTTACTGAGATGGGGATGGTGGGAACAAAGGGAGCAGATCCCAGGCACCGTCAGTAGGACGATTAAGGAGGTGCTGTTGGGGTGTGTGAACAGGGGGTATTGTCCATGTGTGCCTATAGACTCCCTCCTCCCGATACCTGTAACTCCTTGGGTTGATGTCACATTTAGGCCTGAGGAGGTAGGACACACCTATAATCTCCGTTCTTGAGGGGTTTAGGCAAAAGGGAAAATCAGGCCAGCCTGGGCTACAATAAGTAGCAAGACCCTGTCTCAAAAAGAAAAACCAGGACTGCATGCACTGGAGAGGCAGAGGCAAGTGATCTGTTGAGTTCAAGACTAGCCTACTCTATCGTTCCAGGCCTACCAGGGTTACATAGTAAAACTGCCTCAAAAGACAAAATCGAAAGGGGGGAGGGAGGGAGGGAGGGAGAGAGAGAGAGAGAGAGAGAGAGAGAGAGAGTAGTCACAATCGATTGCTGTTAGCTCTGAGAAGTGGGAAAGAGCTTGTGACAGACTAAATGGTATGCCGAGCAAGCTTGTTTGAAATTATAATGTAAAAATGTCTCAGGCTTAGTCTAAGTGGACTTATTTTTCCAGCACATTGTAACACTTTTATTGTATGTGTTATACATGCCTTTATTAAGAAAACTCTAAAGTTTAATACATTGTCAGCTGGCAATGAGAATATATTCGACAACTTGGTTTTCTTTCTGCTTTATAGACTGTAGCATTCCTTAGCCTCTCTGGGTGTAACTCTGGGGCAGCCTGGGTCTTAGAGGGCTCTACTGGAAAGAGTCAGCTGGGCATCTGGTTGGAATGAACCTGTCTTTCAAAGTCACTTAATGGATAGTGTCAGTGACAAGGAACAGCTCACTTAGAAAAAAGAGGAGTCAATAGCCGGTTTTGCAGCTTGCCACACCCGAAACCTGGCAGTGAGACCCTGATAATGAGTGTGGGGTAAGAATAGCCTCCTTTTGAAAACCTTAGGCTGTTTAGTTCTGCCCGTATGCTGGTACAGGTTGCTCGGGTAGCTTATTTAGCGGTTTGCCTGCATGCTGATGGTTCTCTGCTCTTGTCTGTGTGATGGACCCACAGTTCCTCTCCTAAATTGGGAGGTTCAGAGCTTAACTGTTGACTCAGTAAATAAATTGAATAAAGTTAAAGCTCCTCCCTTTTCCTTTTTTTTTTAATTTTATTTTCAAGTTTTCAATCGTGTATATATTGTACGTTGACCCTGACTCCCCACCCTCCCATCTCCACCCCCAAGCTCTCCCACCCTACCTTCTCTTGTCCCCCCTCCCTCGTCAGTTTCACTTCTTCCAGATTGTGGGGTGTGTCTGTCTGTCTGTCTGTCTGCCTGTCTTTTTAAACTATAGCTTAATGCTATTAGGAAAATATAAGCAAAAAAAAAAGTGTTTATACGTCAGCATTTAATGTGTAGACATGATGGGAAAATAGAAGTTGGCAGTATTTAGTCATCCTTTTAAATAGTGGAAATGGGCACAGATTGAATTGTTTCTCTGGTTATCAGGAAGTGAGATGAAGAGTTTCCTTGCACAGATTTGGCCGGTGGAGCATTTAGTTGTGATTATGTTCTGAGTGCATTGTGGCATTATGCATGAGTCCTGTTGTCTGATGCTGGCAGGCCCATGGCTGTTCAGGGAAAGTGAGTGCCCCGGTGCCCTTGAAAGTTAGTCCTTGAAGTGGCACTGGACATCAGAAGAGATTTCCAGGATCTCAAGACTGAGACCAGAGGATCACCATTTGAGTGTGAGGCTGCCTTAGGCTCTATAACAAGCCCCTGTCTTAAAAGAAAGGAGGGGATTTCAGTAGCTCCCACCCTCCCTAATTACATTGCAGAGGGAATTGAGAGCCCTAGTGTTTCATGTATTATTCAGCTTCAGCCTGAGGAACTAGCTGTATCCCCTTGTCAGGCCTTACCAGCTGTGATGCTCATTGATACTAATGGAGTACAGCACCTTGTTCATAGTATGGTCACAAGGACAATGAATTTCTTCTTGTTTTGCAGTGCTGGACACTTTTCCACCATGCTGACGACATTTTAAATATCTGTCAATTTTCTAAAATTGTAACTGAAGGAGCCCTCTGAAGTCTTTGTACCAGACGATCGTGCAGCCACCAATTACCAGGTCAGTGTCACCTCCGTTCTGCCCACAGAAACACCACCGCCATACCAAATCATAGTGCAGTTTGAATGTCTGTAATTCAGGCAAGACTTTATCTATCGTAAGAAGTATTATAATGTGTATTGAGTGTACATCCAAATGTATAGGATAGCAAAAAATTGCTAAGTTTTATATTTATAAAGAAAGCTTACCAAAATATGTTGGTCTCAAGTTACACAGCTGTGGCTTTCTCTACATCTTGTATACTGTTTGGATTGCATTACAAACAATAAGCCAAATGAGTTGATACGTGTTAATAAAATGTTCCAGATATTAAAGCTTGTGTGTAGAAGTGATTAATAGACACAGGTAAGACTACAGTGTGTGTGTGTGTGTGTGTGTGTGTGTGTGTGTGTGTGTGTGTGTGTGTGTGTATGAGACAGTACATGCTCCTGTGCATGCATGGGTAGAGACCAGAGAACAGTATGGAATGTCTTCCTCTGTTGCTCTTCCCCTTATTTGAGACAGCACTCACAGAGCTTAGCTCTCACTGCGTGGCTAGAACAGTGGGCTGTAGAGATCTGCCTGTCTGCCCTCACAGTGCTGACCAGGGTCGCAGGTGCCCCCATGGCCCACTTGCACAGTAATTTAAGTAATTAAGTAATTTACCCAGTGAGCTGTCTTTCCATCCCCAAGAGTATCATTCCTCATGTCATTGGTAGAAAATAGGATGTTTTTTCCTATGTAGGCTGGGCTACTTTCTAATTTGTGTGACTCTGAAGATTATAGCAGTTTTATTCTTTCATGGACATGGCAAGTCAGAGCCTTTGATTTGTGTACATTCTGATTTAGCGTGTGTGTGTGTGTGTGTGTGTGTGTGTGTGTGTGTGTGTGTGTGTGTGTGTTGGGGGGTGTTGTTTGTTTGCATGGTAGTAGGGGTAAAACCCAGGACCTGCTAGACTAACAATCTAGCGCTGAGCTTCTCCTCCAATCCTTAGGCTTAAGGTAGAACTAAGAAGGACTTTGGAGAGCATCTGATTCCTTGTTATTGTTTTGGTTTTGGATTTTTGGGACAGGGTTTCCCCCATGTAGTCCTGGCTTTCCTGGAACTCACTCTGAAGACCAGGCTGTTCTCAAACTCAGATTCAGCTGCCTCTGCCTGCTGAGTGTCAGGGTTAAAGACAGGAGCCACCACTCCCGGCCTAATTGGTTTTGTTTTACCAGTTAAGAAACAGAGGGTGCTAAGTATCTTTGTTCTCATGGCCATCTCACTGTTTCTGTCTAAGCCAGCACTGGCCTTCTTCATTCTCAACAACCCACTGTGTTTTACTGGAACGGCACTGATGCTTTTAGTTATGGGTTTGGATCTCGAAACACAAATGTTTAAAGACTCTGAAAATATTGAAGAAAAGAGAATAATAGCATTGTTTCTGCTCTCTTGCCTTGCTGCTTATATAGCCAGTTGATTCACTAAGGTCCCTTGGTATTTAAGGTGTGCCTTTCCCATGTGCTCATTGTCCTGCTTTGCATTATGAGAAGAGAGAGGAAGAAGTGAAAGGCTATCTATCCCTTCTACCTTATGATCTTGGGAGGGAAGTAAAAGCATGAACCCCTGGGAAGATGCCAGCAGGACTCAGACTCAGGAGTTTAATTCCTCACCATGAATCACTCTTGATGCTGTGGCCTCCGGATGGCCGTGACCGCAGAGGGGCAGCTTCTCCGATGCCTTCTTTAGAGTTGTCTTAGAAAAGGAAAGAATCACAGTTAATTCATTACTGCTGGGATAGCTCAGTGGTTAAGAGAGCTTATGGCATGCATAGCTGCGTGTGACAGTGCGTGTCTTTAATCCTGACATTCAGGTGGCCTATCTCTGTGAGTTCAAGGTAAAAAAAAAAAAAAAAAAGTGTGCTTGTTGCTCTTTTAAGAAACCCAAGTTCAGTTCCCAGCATTATAGCTGCACTTAACTCCAGCTTTAGGGGATTTGGTGTTCTCTCTGACCTTTAGTGACACCTGCACTCAGGTGCCCATACACACAGATGTACATACACACAGAAATAAATAGTAAAATAAAAAAAAAATTATTCAATCAGGACCAGTGAGATGGTTCATTGGATGAAATAATCACTTGCTGCCCAAGCCTGATGACCTAGGTTCGATCCCTGGAACCCAAGATAAAGGAGAGAACTGAAAGTTGCCACCCACCCTCCACGTGCATGCCATGGTACACACATCGCCCTTCTTACACTCACACCCATACAAAATAAGAAGAAGATAAGTAACTTAATTTTTTTATTTAAAGTCATTGATTGAGGTGTGGTGGTTTATACTAGCACTCTTAGCACTAGAGAGCTGAGCAGGAACTGTGAGTTCAAGGCTAGTCTAGTCTGGACTTGAGAGTAAGACCTTATCGTTTAAAAAAACCAAAAAAAAACAAAAACAAGGGCTGAAGAGATGACTCAGCAATTAAGAGCACTGGCTGTTCTTCTGGAGGACCTGAGTTCGATTCCCAGCATCCACATGACAGCTAACAACTGTCTGTTATTCCAAGATCTGACACCCTTACACAGTTATACATGCAGGAAAAACACCAATTCACATAAAATAATAAAAATAAATATTAAAAAAAAAAACCCAAACCACAAGGAAGGAAGTTAGTCCTTGAAACAGCTCTGGATGTCTGTCTTTAAGTGAAGCCTTCTAAAGCCCTGTGGTCCTGAAATACTTCTCTAAGAGGAAGTCTCCCAGTTATTCAAATAGGAGGGTGCAGACCTGGCTGGCTGCAAAAGCTTGTGTTCTGTGTTCTGCCCTGTGTAGCTTAAGGCTGGGGGGGGGGGCAAATTCTAATTGGCATTTGTGTCTTGTGTGTTTGTTTTCATAATAACTTACATGGCATAATCTTAATGCTACTGTGAGACTCCCTAGAGGCTGGAATCCGCTAACTAGAAGTTAGAATTTAGAGCTGAAGTTACATTAAGGATATTTTACTCTGTAGTGAAAGATTTTCAGATTACATACTAGAACATACTCTGATACATTTAAGTACGCAGCATCTGTACACGGTCTCCTTCGCTTTGGCGCAGTAGCCCTGAAGGTGTCAGTGGCTTATTGAGGGCCCCTTAGATTTAAATCGAAGAATGAGGAATTGTTGGAGAGTATATGAACTCATCGTGTTGCCTTCACTCTGAAAAACTGTGAGTTACAGTTTAGGAATAAAAAATAGAAGCAAAATTGTATTCTTACTCCCGTGGAAGCTAAAAAAACTTGTACAGTGTTCACTGGTGGGAGACCTTTCACGGGCGATGGAACCAGCCACCTTCTGCCTGCTTGTGTTCTGAGATAGTAGATGGAGTTGGTGCCACACTAACAGATCCCTGGAGAAATGTGAAATTGTTAAACAAATAGATGAAAACACTTCTTAGAACTGTGAGCAAAGAAGTAGAATGCAAAATCAGAGAAACAGCACCTTCCTGCATGCCACGGGCCAACACCACAAGAAAGGACTCAGGAAGGCAGTCCTATTTAAAATAGCTTCAGAAAATCAGTAAAAACTAAAATGCCAAGAATAAACCCAACCAGGAAGTAAGCAAAATGTTGGATCACTGAAGGATAATTGAAAAAGACTCTGGAAGATGAAAAGTTCTTCTGTGTTTATGGCTCAGCAGAGTTAAGATCATGAAAATAACTATTTTGTGGTTTTGTTTTTCAAGACAGGGTTTCTCAGTGTAGCCCTAGCTGTCCTAGAACTCACTTTGTAGACTATGCTGCCCTTGAACTCACTGAGATCCACCCGCCTTCGCCTCCCAAGCCCTGGAATTAAAAGTATGCATCACCACTCTTGTTGAAAATGGCTCTTATCAAAAGCAGTCTACAGAATCAATGCTATCTCCATCAAAATTCCAATAACATTCTTTACTATATAAATAGAAAAGCAACCCTAAAACATATGAAATCACAAAAGATCTGGAACAACGAAAGCAATCCTGAGTGAAAAGAATCATATTAGAAGTGTCACAATACCTCAAATTACACTATATTTATACTACACATACTATATATGCTTTTACTAGATATACTGTGTGTCTGATAATTATACTTCACATATCAATAGAGCCACATTATCAATAATAGCATGTTATTAGCTCAAAAACAGATGTGTGGATCAGTGGATCCTGGATATAAAACCACACAGTTGTGGCCAGTTGATGCCAAAGACATGCATTGGAGAAAAGACATCCTCCTCAACAAAAGATGCTGCCTCAACAGTATCTCTCTATATCAGTTGAATGTGGTGGATCAAAGACCTCAGTGTCTGACCTGAAATTATTAGGGGAAACGTTTCAATATATAAACATGTCCCCAAAAGACTCTAGTTAGCTCAGGAAAGAAAACCGAGAGCTGATGAATGGGAAGGTATGAAATAAAGGAAGCAGTCTAGGAAAGAGAGAGCTTTGAGTGGGGGAAGGGGACACTGCACCAGCTACATGTGACCTAAGTGTAATGTTCAAATACAAGAACTTGGGCTGACAGGATGGCTCATTGGTTAAGAAGGAACTGCCTTCCAAGCCTGGCAGCATCAACTGGGTCACTAGAACCCACACAGAATACCAATTCACATAAAATAATAAATATTTTTAAAAAGGTGGGGGGGGGAGGCTAGAGAGATGGCTCAGTGGCTAAGAGCATGGACTGCTCTTCCAGAGGACCTGGATTCACTTCCCAGCACCCACATGACAGCTCACAACTGTCTGTAGCTCCAGTTCCAGGGGACCTTACACCCACATGAAAGTAAAACACTAATGCACATAAAATAGAAATAAATAAATTACTAAAAAAAAAAAAATTTGCTGGGGGCTGGAGAGATGGCTCAGAGGTTAACACCTACTATTCTTCCGGAGGTCCTGAGTTCAGTTCCCAGCAACTACATGGTGGCTCACAACCATCTATGATGACACCTGGTACCCTCTTCTGTATACTGCATACATAATAAATAAATCTTTAAAAAAAAAAAAAAAAAAAAAAGATGATGACTGGACCAGGTGTGATGCAATTCCAGGACTTGGGAAACAGAAGCAGGAAGGTTGGGCAAAGTCAAGGCCATCCGTGACCGTATGGAGCCACTGAAGGAAGAGGACATCAGGGATAAAGGAGCATCCCTGGGGTGGGCGCCACTTAGTCATGCTCTGTAGGTAGTCCGAGGACCTGGAAGTTGGTATTGTGTTCCTCAGAAAACTAACCCTAGAGCTACCGTAGGACCCTGCTATACACCCAGGTAAACATGTTCGTAATAGCCAGGTAAGAATGAGCTGAGATGTCTCTGCTAACAGATGAAGGGTGAAGAAAATGTGTATCTTCTCAGTGGCATTTTATCCAACCATAAAGAAGATTAAAACTCCACTTGCAGATTAATGGATGCAACTAGAGATCACCATATCAAATAAAATAACTTGAATATTGCAAATTTTTTGCACTTATAGATCTTTCCATAGATACCTAAAATATCTTTCTCTTCATGGAAGTAGAAGCGAGATTGGAGAGGAAGGGGGCTGGTATGTATGGGAGAAAGGAGAATATTTGAGGAATGAGTATGGTCAGTTATTAGGATATAATTGAATGAGAATGTCTATGAAAGCCATCACTATGTACTAGGAATAATGTCTGTAATCCTGACATTTGGGAAGAAAAGGCCAAGGATTGCCACAAGCTGAAGGCCAGCCTGTTCTACATAGGAAGTTTGGCAGAGCTGCACTATATAGTGAGACCATATCTCAAGAAAATAAAATAATGTTCATAAGAAGTTAAATTTGCAGTAGCCTGGTTCATTAAGACATTTAAACTAACCCAGGACTCCAATCCTGGTACTCTGGAAGCTAAGGTAGCAGTGCTAAGCTGGACTGAACTACATAGTAAGTTTTAAGCCAGCCCATAGCACCTAGAAAACCCTCTCAAAAGAGGAAACTAAGGGGCCGAGAGATGGCTCCATGGTTAAGAACACTCGCTGCTCTTGTAGGGCCCCAAGGTCAATTGCAAGCACCCACTCCCAACCTCTTGGACCTCCAGCTCTAGAGGAATCCAGTGTCCTCTGCTGGTCTCTGTGATCACTGTCTTCATACACAAACCTGCACACAGATACATAACTGAAAAGAGAAATAAAAGCTTTTAAAAATATGAAGACAGACAATGTGTATCTCCATGTGCTGTGTTAGGTCTGCTTTACTTAATGATGGGTAAACACTGATCCCTCCTGCACTCTCAGCAAACACTGCCTTTGCTTAATCTTTTCCTCAGCAAGACAAAGAGAGATGACAGTGTTCCGTGTGCAGTCTTCAAGTTTGGTTATCTTAAACGAGTCTTTGTGGGATCCAGTAGTTCTGTAGTGAAATGGTACCTTGTGGGACCCAATTCTACTTCAGTTTCTAGCTGACAAAATTAGTTCCTCATCCTTTCTTAGACCCAGGTTGCAAAACCAGCCTGGAAAAGGCAATGAATAATTGATTGAGCGATGGAATCAATAATTCACAGTGTATTTTATTTTTCTCTTCCTGCTCAGTTTATGATTAGCGTCAGAAAGCTTGGGTGTTGTTTCGAATTGCAGCTCCTGAGGGTATTGGGCTGTACATCCTGTCTCGAAGCCTTTCCCTCCGCTCCTCCTGTCTAGCTCCCTCCTCTCTGGAGACTGATTGTTGTCTTTGTTTAAGACTTTCAGGATGAATCTGGAAAAACTGAGCAAGCCTGAGCTCCTGACACTGTTCAGTATTCTTGAAGGAGAACTTGAAGCAAGGGACCTTGTTATAGAAGCTTTAAAGGTATGTGGAGAGAGTGGGGGCCGGGAGGGAGAGGAGAGAGAGCTGGCTAACTGGGTATCCTGTGTTGTGAGTCATTTCTCTGGTGTATTTATTTTGAGTGAATATTAGCGTTACTGAAGTGGGGGGTGGCACATATTGAGAGTTTATTGCTTTAGGTGCCCACCTATGTGTCAAGATTTTTAAGTTGGGCTGGAGAGATGGCTCCGAGGTTAAGAGCACTGACTGTCCTGAGTTCAATTCTCAGCAACCACATGGTGGCTCACAACCATCTATGATGACATCTGGTACCCTCTTCTGTACACTGTATACATAATAAATAAATAAATCTTCTTCCAAAAAAAGGGTTAAGTCAAGAGTGGTGGCACACACCTTTGATTCCAGTGCTTGGGAGCCAGAGACAGAGACATCGATCTTGAGTTTGAGGCCAGCCTGGTCTACATAGCAATTTACAGATCAGCCAAGGCTGCATAAACCCTGTCTCAAGAAACAATCCAAGGAGAACAGTGATGAAGCTCCAGCCCTCAAAATAGCCCCCTTAGTCTTTGCTAAGTTTCTAACCCATGAGACTTCTACTTGTAGTATGTTTTGGTTGTTTTCTAAGTGTTGATCCCTTTGAGAATTTGCTGAGATGTACTCTATGAGAAACTTTGGTTTGTGCATTCATACACCAAAGTTCAGAGTTCAGGGTTTAATGTCTAGGACATCAAGTTTTCCCAAAGCTATCTGTGCCACCAATGCACTTAAGAATTCGTGGGATGTCGTAGCACACGCTTTAATCTCAGTACCTCGAGACAAAGATAATCAGATCTCTTGAGTTTGAAGCCAACCTGAACTACAGAGTGATTTCTAAGACAATTGGGGCAAAACAAAGAAGCCCTTTCTCAAAAATAAAGAAAATTATCTTGTTGCTTAATTTAAAATGCAAAGGTTGGGAGAAGTGCATTAGAGATGGTTTATGGAAACTCTGCAGAGCCTTAAAATAATCCAGGCCTTTCAAATTGGAGCTGTCCCCTTGCATGGGGTTCATTCCCTTTCTGTATCTGTTGACTCTAAGCAGATGATACTCCCAGAGCCAAGGGACCATAAACAAAGCAGGTGGAAGGTGAGCCTGGGCAAGACAGAGGGCTCCCTACCAAGTGCAGCTGAGTAAAACATCTACACTCACCGTGTCTATAATTGTTAGGGTTAGAATGGTACTGCTTTATTTCTTTCAATGCAGACTGAAAAAAACTGACTCTGCTAGAAAACATCCTAAGGAGGGTTTGAGCCCATTCTTAGACCCGCTAGTACCCTGTTGATGCTCAGTGTTCCTCCCCCATCCCCCATCGTCTGCCTCCATCCCTCAGATGGAGTCGGTGGGTAAGGGGGGAATCAGCGAGTTCTGAGTTTAGCTTTGCCAGTTTCCCCAGCCCGAGAGGGCGCACAATTGCACCTGCTGAGCTGTTCATCCCCCGACACACACACTGAGCCTGATGTAGATACCTGGTAAATATTTGCTGTAGTAATTTTTGTCGTTGAAGATTAACTCAGGGACATGATCAGTCACTAAGCCACATCCCTAACACCAAATATTTGTTGAACAAATAAAATGATAGTGCCATTGTGATGCGAAGGTACTTTAAGGCGGGTGTTTGGAGTTAGTAAAACTGTTCTCTACCACAGGATGCCTTGACTGCATGTTGTACGTGTTTCCTAACAGTTTTTCCACATGTGTCTAGTTCAGTTTATTATAAGAATAGTGTAGGGGCTGGAGAGATGGCTCAGCAGTTAAGAGCACTGACTGTTCTTCAGGAGGATCTGAGTTCGATTCCCAGCATCCACATGGCAGCTAACAACTGCCTGTAATTCCGAGATCTGGCACCCTTACACAGTTATTCATGCAGGAAAAACATCAATTCACGTAAAAATAAATATATATATATATATATATATATTTTTTTTTTTTTTTTTTTTTAAAGAGTAGTCTGAAAGGGTGAGGGGAACCAGCGAAGCAGGAGCTCTAAACTCTCTAAGGGAGCTGTTTTGATAGCCGCTGGCCAAGTGTTAGGCTGAGTCTGTGTGTGTGGCCTGCACTGAGCTCAGCCTCCACTGGTTTAGTTCAGCCACAAGGCAGGCATCTGTAGACATCTCCTGAGTCATGGTTACAGCTGGGGGAGCCCCGTCCTTGCCAAGATTCTTTGCTGCTGCTGTTCTCACTTCACTTCTCTTCATGTGTATGAGTGTTTTGCCTTTATGTATTGTGTGCACTGTGGGTACCTGGTGCCAGAGGAGGAAACCAGGCTGCCAAAGCTGGAGTGAGAGACAGTTGTGAGTGAGCCATCACGCTCTTAGCCACCTGGCCATCCCTCCAGCCCCATACCAGATTTTTTACATTAAAGTGAAATCTCATTTAAATTGTAGGGTACTTTTTGTTTGTTTGTTAGGATTTTGTAACAATACCAGATGTGATTGTCTTATAGGTCTTTTGCTTAATAAAGTACCTGGTGGAATTTTTGGACTAACAATGATTTTCTTTTTATTATTAGCTCCTAATTCATACCCAGTGAGTTGAAAAGCTTTGGTCTATGTTTTGGGGTGTTTGAGGTTTTTTGTTTCTTGGGTTTTTGGTTTGTTTTTGTTTATTTGTTTTGTTGGGTTTTGTGTGTGTGTATGTGTGTGTGCCACATACAAGTGAGTGGAGGTCCTCTGGGAGGCTAGAGAAATAGATCTCTTCCAGCTGGAGATACAGGATGTTGGGAGCTGTCTGAAGTGGGTTCTGAGAACCAAACTCCAGTCCTCAGTAAGAGCAATATGCCCACACTGGCAGGTTTTGTTTCTTTAGGGGAAAATTATAAATGTTCTACAGTTTGTAAAAAGTGAATTCTACTATCAAGCTGGGATTGTGAAAGCTTTGTTCACTCTCTGGAATTGTTGCCACATGCTAGATTGCACGACGGCTTCTATAGTCTCCAAGTAGTGCGCTTCTCCTACCAGTAGAAAAGCCATCTTACCCTTCTGTCTGCAGCCAAAGCTTGTTTGCATAAGACCGTGAGAGGCACTGCTTCTATGATGTAACAACTCATCTCCCTGTGTGTGAACTTTAGTTGTTAAAGAGACCAATTTTACTGAATTTGGTCCCAATTAAACCTTATACAAACATGATTTTCTATTTAGAAGTATGTGTTAGGGAAAAACAATCTAACTTTTATTTTCCTGAGTGACAACACTATATAAATCCCCTTGATAATAAAAGGAAAATCACGTTGCTCAGAAGCCAGGGTGGAGCTACACCGTTCAGCAGAAAAGCTCCTGTTCAGTAATTCCATACACATCTAGAGAGCGCCTGCTGCAGAGAAAGACAAGGAACTGCAGTCAGTAGCCATTTAAAAACAATCTGAAAAATATGTGTGGCCACTAATGAAATGTAGAGCGCATGCTCTGCCATTATTACTCTCCCTGCTGGGGGTGTTCTATACTCACATGCGTGGCCTCCTCTGACGCAAAGCACTTAGCTGAATCCACATAGAATCTGTCTCCAAAGAAAGGGAAATAATCAAGGGAGACATCTTCTATCAGTCTTTAGCACACTTGTGCACACACAAGCACAAATGTTACGGCTCTCCTGGATGAATTGAGAGAGAGGCCAGACTAGGAGACTGAGGAGGTCGGATGTGTCCTACTTTATGGATAGTTACTGTCATTACAATCTAAGCCACAAAGGGCATCGGTTTAGGGCAGACCTGTGTTCATACAGCAAACGTTGCTGATGGGTTGCTGTCCTCTGCACGGAAGATCGGAACTCTCACTTCTCAGTGGCGTTTTCTGTTGTTACCAGCGGTGCTTGTTTGGAATTATTCCATCCCTACCTGATAACCAAATGTGTATCTTTTGAAACAGCTGGCACAGGTTAAGGTTGACTTTGTGGCTTGGAACAGATGGTACGTTATAGCTTCCCCCACTAAACCCCTCCCTATTTTTGTGCTTTGAGACAGTCTTGCCATTCAGTTCAAGCTGGCCTCTGTCTCTGCCAGAGTACTATAGTCATGGGTGTACTCTGGGGATCATTTCCACAGACACAAGGACACATAGCCATCACCCCCTAAGATCTTTGTGCCCTTTTTTATGTACGTTGCTTAACTTCTGCTCCTGAAATCCCTGGTCTTCTTTGTCCCCATAACGTATTAGTTATGTTATGGTTTTATGGAATCACACAGAAGATGTTCTCTTAGTTGTGGAACAGTGAACTTCTTCAACTCTAAATGATATTTTTTATTGTTTGAGAGTTTTATATATGTAGATGGTGTGTTTTGATTAAACCCACCTGATTCCCTTCCCTCCCATCCCTCCTTACCTCCCCCATCACTTTTTCCTCTCAGCTCCCAGTGCTGTGTTGTTAAGCTGCCAGTATGTGCATTGGCACAGGATCGACCATCCACTAGAGCCTGGACCACATACATCCCTGGAAAAAACAGACTTCTCCATATCCCCTGACAGCCATCAGTAGCCAGTAGCTTTTCAGCTAGAGGTGGGACTCCAAGAACCTCTCACCGCCCCCCCCCCATACTTGGATTTTAGCTGGCTTAGTCTTGTGTGCATCTTGGGCATGTAGCCTCTGCCACGGTGAGTTCCTGTGCCCTGCCGTGTCCAGCAGCTTCTGTTTCTCTTCACAGTCTGCTGCTTCTGATTCTTCGAGACTTTCCAGCTTCTCTTCTTCTGTGCTCTCTGAGTCTTGAAGGAAGGGAGTGTGCTACAGACTTACTGAGCATTTCACAGTCTCTTAGTTTTCATGGCAACTAGAGCAATTCTCTGTATCAGCTGCCACCTACTGCACAAAGAAGCTGCGATGCTAGTTGAGATGCCCTAACCATGGGGACAAAGCTCGGTTGGGCAGCCTGTTACTGTGCATGTGCTGTTTCCTGTACTAATAATGGATTTCTTTTATGACTGACTGGTGTTCCACTCTCTGAATATAAACATTGTAGGTTTTTCTACCCATTCATCTTAGTGTCTGCATTATTTCTGCCTCTGTTATTATAAATAAAGCCTCTGAACATTTGCCTTTACAAGGCTATGTGTGGGCATATGCTTTTACTTTTTAAAAAAATATTTATTTTTATTTTTTATGAGAATTGGTGTTTTGCCTGCATGTATAACTGTGTAAGGGTGTCAGATCTCGGAATAACAGACAGTTGTTAGCTGCTATGTGGATGCTGGGAATCAAACTCAGGTCCTCCAGAAGAACAGTCAGTGCTCTTAACTGCTGAGCCATCTCTCCAGCCCAAGGTATGTATTTACTTTTTGAGAGAGAACACATTATTGGTGCTGTGGATCAGCTGTAATGCCAAATTATCATGTTTAATTTTTAAGAAACTATCCAAGTAGTTTTCTAGTGTTTTGTATTTTCCAGTTGTTTTTTTTTTTTTTAAAGATTTTTTTTTTAAACTTTATTTATTTATTATTTATTTGTTTTCCTGGAACTGGAACTACAGACAGTTGTGAGCTGCCATGTGGGTGCTGGGAATCGAACCCGGGTCCTCTGGAAGAGCAGGCGGTGCTCTTAACCGCTGAGCCATCTCTCCAGCCCCTTTTCCAGTTGTTTTATATTCTTCATCATGTGTTAAGAGTCGTAGTGACTCACAGCTTCACTAGCATTTGGTACAGGCCCCTTTTTTATTTGAGCCACTCTAACAGATGTGTTATAATTCACTTCAACTTCATTGTTGATGTTGTATGAGACCATGTAACCCAGGCTGGCCTGGAACTCAGGTTGGCAACAAGTTCCAGCACACACACCAGGCCCTCATTGCAGTTTTAATTTTCATTTCATATTGCCTGCCTAATGACATTGAGTGGTTGGATACCATCAGTATTTTCTTCTTTAGGTTTTAAGACACTATGTGGTCCAGATGTGTCTGACCCTCCTCCTCCCACCTCAGCCTCCTGAGTAAAGCTGCAAATAAGGCTGTTCATAGAGCAGAATTTACAGCAATGTAAGTGCTAGAAACAGCCTAGCATCTCATAGTGGGGTCTGTCAAGAAAATTATTACATAGTCAGAGAGGATTTTTAAGAAGGAACATGGTCTTTATGTGTCATATGGAATCCTGTCCACAGTCCAGTATGTAAGAACATAGAAACATACTAAGTTGTAACTAACTGGTGGGACCTCCCAAGCCATCTGGCTCTCCTGCTGGCTCCTCTAGAGACGGTAAGAGTCCTACACCACAGCCACGGGGAAGGGTGAGTCAGTGAGAGGGAGGTGCCAATGGGTGCCCCACAGAAAGGGCTGTCCATCTAGTCCAATGTTCATAAACTGGGTGTTCATAACAAGAAGCTTGTGTTCTTAAGTGAAGAAACATTTGAATTTTTATTCGTGAAAACATTGGCCCTCATCTATAACAGCTAGCTAGCTCTTAAGGGTAATTATGAGATGTCAGCTGTTCTCCAGACGGCTTCCTGCACATGTCATTCATGCTGTGAATTGTGTGAGCAGTAATTACAGGTGCCTGAAAAACAGGGACCTCTCATCCTGCTCACATCTTCCTGTGGACGCTGGGGGGGGGCTGGGGGGGCGTGCCTGGAGAGGGAAGGGGGTTCTGCTTGTGAAGTGTCACTTCCTTCCAGAACAGTTGGGGATGGCTCGTTGCAATCGCTCAGCCTGAAACTAAGACAGATTAAAAAAGGAAGCAGCTTATTCCTGTCATTTTGACTTCCTGTCATTGTGTCCCCTGGCATGTGGCGGCCTCATGATTCAGGTTTAACAGAGGTTATTTCCGGCTGCTCCTATAGAGAGAAGCAGGGAAGAGTATGGAAGGGTTAGTCCAAAATAAACTGTGGTTTGTCATGAAGTGTGTTGATTCAACCAGTTGTGGGACTAATTAGGACAGGAGGAAGAACATCCTACCTGCCTGCAGATGGTCTATGTGGAAAGGAGATGCTTAACAGAATGTGTTGGGAATTTTATTAAATGGAAAAGCCAGGGCCTCTGAGATGGCTGTCAGCAAGTAAAGGTGTTTACTGCCCAGTGACACAGTGTGCTGACCCGAGTTCAAGTCTCAGGACAACCCTGTGGGAATAGACTAACCCCACAGGGTTGTCCTGATCTCCACCCTTGGGGGCACACATAGACACAGTAATAAATAACTAAATGTCCTTTTAAAAAAAAAAAAAAAAGGAAAGATAGAAAGAAAGAAAGCCACAGTAGCTCTCTAAATGTTCTTAAAATAGGGGCTAACGAGATGGTTCAGTGGTTAGAGGTCTGTACTGCTCTTCCAGAGGACCTGAGATGTTTCCAGCACTCACATCAGGCAGTTTACAACCACTTGTAACTGCAGCTCCAGAGAGCCAACACCCTCTCTGGACACCTCAGGCACCCATACAGGAGTGTCATATACTCACGCAGAAGCATGAATGTACACGAGTAGAAACATTAGAATCTTTTCCTTCTTTCTTTCTTTTTTCTTTTTTTTTTTTTTAAAAAAAAAAAAAGAATCTCTTTTAAAACATTGGCCTTGAATCGCTGTGCAGCCCAAACCCCAGTCTGGTCTCAGCTTATAGCAGTCTCCCTGCCTCAGCTGGATATCTTCTTAGTCCTTCCTTCCCTCTCCTCGTGGCTTACTCATCCCTTCCTTCCTCCTTCTCTGGGTCCTCCAGTTTCCTCCCTAACATTACTACTTACCTCAGGCTCGAGGACCTTTTGAGCCAATTGCTGCTTAAAGCAAGGCTCTTTGCAACTGTAGCAAGGCTCTTTGCACCTGCCTCCATCCTGAGCTGCCTACTGTCCTCTGCCTCCTCTGAGCTGCCTACTGTCCTCTGCCTCCTCTGGTCCCCTCGGGCATTCAGTGTGGTTCCTGTTCTGCCTCCCAGTTCTTCATTTCTTACTCACGTTTTACCTCTGTGCTCAACTTGAATTTCACCTGCTGAAAGTACATGACTTATTTCCTCCTGTCTCTGTGCTGGGGATGGTACCTAGAACCCAGCTAATACATAAGGCCAACCCTCTATCCCTGAACCTCCATCTCCTAATAACTTCTGATTTAATTACCTAAGTACCGGGCTGGAGAGATGGCTCAGTGGTTAAGAGCACTGACTGTTCTTCCGGAGGACCAGAGTTTGATTCCCAGCATCCACATGGCAGCTCAAAACTGTCTGTAATTCCAAGATCTGACACCCTTACACAGTTAAACATGTTCATAAAACACCAGTTCACATAAAATAAAAATAATCTTTGTTTTAAAGATTACCTTACTTTTGGGGGGATAGGGGGTGAGGGGGTGGTTCCTTGAGGTAAGGTGTTGCTGTGTATAGCTGATGGGCATCAGATACAGCAGACTCCTCCCTCAGCTTTTTTTTTTTTAATGTGTATGGGTGTTTTGCCTGCATATACCTACATATATGTTGTGTATGCATTCCTAGTGCCAGTGTAGGCCAGAAGAGAGCACTAGATGCCCCTGAACCCAAGTTACAGACAGTTGTGAGCCACTGGGTATTAACCCCCGGGCCATCTCTCCAGCCCCTCTTCTTACTTTTTAAACTTCTTTTTCCTTGGTGTTACTGACACTCTTGTCTTAATCCTGCTCAGTCCCACATCATTTCTTTTCTTCTACAGTTATCGTAAGTGAAATGCTTTCCGGGGTTGTTGAAAATAAGATTTTTATTTATTTATTTATTTATGTGATTTCCATGGTATATGCTCAGAATCTGTTCTAGCACATTTCATGACTATTGTAATAGTGTTGTGCTTTGCCCTTTAGGCTTTCCCAGGGGTGGTTTGGTTTTGTTTTGTTGGTTGATTGTGTTTGGGGGAGGTTGTTTGTTTATTTTATAAAATTACATTTATTTACTGTGTCTGTGTCCATGCACGTTTGGCTTGGAACTGGAGTTACAAGCGAGTTGCCTGGTGTGTGTGCTGACAGCGGCACTCTTAGCACTGAGCACACAGTACATATTTTAAAAGCTGAATACACTTAATGTGATTTTTTTTTTTTTTTTCTGGTTGTCCTCACTGAGTATTATGGCAGTGTGAAAATTTGTTAATTCTGATGAGCATTGCACTTTACAAGGATCTTTCTATTTTGTGTGTGAATCTCCCTTCCATGGAGTGAGGGTTGGTTTTTAATCTTCTTCCAACTGTGCAGCCTAGTGCCCAGAACCTCTACGTCACTCAAAGTATTTGTCACGTGAAGAATGAGTTCAGACCCATTAAGTCTTACTTCGGTATTGTCAATTCTCAAGAATAGATGCCATTTATTAATGTTTTTAGAAAAGAGGCTTAACTCTAATAAAGTAGTTTCATAACTCTCACTGTTATAATTCCCATCTAGTCACGTTATTTACATCTCAGGAACAGTTTGTTCTTCAGACAGGAAGTCATGGTTTTGTGTTTGCTTTCATATTTGTATAAAGGATACCAAGTGACTGGCTGTGCACCTCTGTCCACTGGTTGTATTCATGTAGTAAAACAAGTTTTCCTATTTTAATTTTTTTAAAATAAAAAAATTATTTTATGTGTATGGATGTTTTGCCTACATCTATGTCTGTGCACCCCGTGGGTGCGATGCCTGGGGAGCCAGAAGAAGCTGTAACTCCCATGGTACTGGAGTTACAAACAGCTGCCATTCGGGTGCTGACAATAGAACTCAGGAATTTGGAATAGCATCCAGTGACCTTAAGGGTGAGCCTTCTCTCCAGCCCCCACCTCATTTTAATTTTCAGTGCACATTTTGTCTTGGTATCCTTTCTAGTCAAGGTCAGATATAATCATCTGCATCCCCCAAATGGATAAGAGAAGTTTGTATCAGAAGAAAATCAGAAGCCTGCAGGTCCTTTTCCTTCACCCTCTCTCCACTGTGAGATCAAACCCAAGACCTCACAAATGCCCCCTCTCTCCCACTGAGGTTACTCCAAGTATTAAACAGTGCAGTGTTGCTGGTCCATACCTACTAGCTAGATACTTAATAGAAAATACATTTCCCAAACTGTCCCACTGAGTGCTTTTATGAGCGTTTGTCTGAATTACAGATACTCTCTTTTGGAATGTATTTTCTCAACCTATTTTTTCTGTGGGCTTCATTTTTATTGGGAATTTTTTTTTTCCCTTGGTGAAGGAAGACAGGGTCTCCTTTTGTAGCTCTGGCTGTCCTGGCCAGATTGTAGACCAGGCTAGGCTCAATCTCAGAGATCTGCCTCTGTCTGCCTCCCCATTGCTGGGATTAAAGGTATGTACCACCATGCCCATCTGCAGATTTGTTTTTCAAAGTTTTTGGGTTTTTGTTTTATTTTTATGGCCTTTGGGGGAAAAAAAGTCCTCATCTTTTCTCTATTTTCCAGATTAACCCTCCTTTAAATTTTTTATTAAACTTATTTTTAATTTACGTACACACACACACAAATAAATCTAAAACCAAAAGTTAGTACAAACCAGCTTTAGTCTGGAGAGATAGCTGAGTGATTAAGAATGCACACACTGGGCTGGAGAGATGCCTCAGCGGTTAAGAGCACCGACTGCTCTTCCAGAGGACCGGGGTTCAATTCCCAGCACCCACATGGTGTCTCATAGCTGTCTGTAGTTCCAGTTCTAGGCAAATAAATAAATAAATAAAACATTAAAAAAAAAAAAAAAAAGTGCACACAGAGGACTCAGGTTCAGTTTCCGACACCCACAGCAGGTAGCTCACAGCTTCCTGGAACTCCAGCTCCAGAGGATCATATGCCTCCTGGGACATGCACTCTATTAAAGACACGTACACATAAAGGTAAAAAAGAAATCATTTTTTAAAAACCTTAGCTTCAGATTTAAATATTTTAAAGGAGCTCATGTGTGCGTGGTTCAGTGGTACACTTAGTCACCAGCACTGAAAAGGGAGCTTGCCAAATGTGACCAGGGAGGAATCCTCTTCTAGCTGAGTGACTCCCAAAAGGCAGGATTGCAGCTGTGCCGCCGTGAAATGAGTCCTGAGTGGAATGTGACCGTGTACTCACGAAGCCCGTACTTCTTAATCCACAGTGAGTAAAAGAGCCCAGGGCCATTGTTACTACGATGTTTCAGGTTTATGGGATTAATTTAAGGTGCTGCCCAGAGTCTGGGTTAGCTCCCTGTGTAGCACTCCAGAGGGAGTTTGGGGCCATGGACCTCCTCACCAGCACCACCACCTTAACCACGTTTCCTGTGATTCCTGAAGTCATTGATTGTCCATCCCATTTATCCACCAGAACCCACCCACTTCCAGGGTTGGGCTTTCCTTCCTGTTCCTTATGAGTTTAAAGCCTGTGTCTTAGGAAATTCTGATAAAATCAGCTGCACTTGGTATTCCTCTAAACATGAGTGAGTGATGCTGCTTAGGAAACATTAACAAAGCAGAGACTACTGTCCTTTAAAGTCCTTTCGAACTGAATTATGTCTCACATGGGCAAATCTGTCTTCCTCTCTCACTGCCCACATTACAGTATGTGCACTGCCCAGCAAACATGAAGCACTCAGTACATCCATGCAAAGTTTCCGTACTGAGAACTGTCCCCAGACTCCAGCATATTTTGGTTATCTGGTCTTTGTTTCTTTCTTTTGTGTATCATATATTTGATTCACAACCAAACCTCTTTTAGTTTGTAGACTTTTGTAACTTTGGTTAGTTTAAAATAAAATAGTAATGCTGATAACTTTTTGTATTAGAATTTGTGTGTATCTTTTACCTCAAATTGTTGAAAAGCAGAATCAGGAGTCAGACTTCTGAGTCTTCATCCTGTCCCAGTGCCATTTACAATTGAGACACTACAAAGTAGATTTTGCATTGTGACATAGGAGACACACACTTCTCGGACATGGAGGACAGCCCTTGAAATAAGGCTCACCACTTACCCTCAGCGCTCTGCAGTGGTTTCTCTTCTGGTTTTTACCAGGGCAGAGGGCAGAGATGAACTCAGTCTCTATGCAAACTTTCAGCTCCCCTTATTTCACCAGTTAGGGCCAATCAGCTGAAACCCATCCCTGCTAGATCCTGAGGAACATCAGCTTATGGACTGACCACATGGTCATTGCACTTTCTCTCCTTACTCACTACGAATTAGCTTTGTGGCTTTGAGAAGGTTGTATGCTACTGTTTAACAACTTCTCCTAAAAGAAATGGAGACACTAGTGATGTCTAATTAAGAGGAATATTGGGCTGGACAATGGTACACACCTGTAGTCCCAGCACTCGGGAGGCCAAGGCAAGAGATTTGTCACATTCTAGACCAGCCTGAGCCACATTGCTAGGTCTAGCTCAAGCAAAGAAAAAAGAGAAATATTACTGGAATTAAGTTGGAAATAAGAAAATTCAGCACACTGCTTTCAGGTAATAAGCATTCGGATTAGCGAATAAAAAGGTGCTTGTCCTCAATCTTTGTAACCTTGGTTCAACCCTTGGGATTCACAGGGTAGAAAGATAGAAGAACTGACTCATGCAGGTTGTTCTGACTTCTACACAAGCTCTGTTTGGCATATGAATGAGCAGGCACACATGTTTCTATGAACATGCTTTCTCATATACACATAACCAACCCAAGGAGCCGGGGTGCTAAAGTCAATAGATCTCACTGTCAGGACTGTAGCTGCTGCTGAAACATGGCCTGACCATAGAAGATACTGGCAAGGATGAGACCTGAATGCTTCCATGGTCCTGATGAGGAGGATAATGTGGTAGACCCAGTCTGGAAATTGATTGGACAATTGTCATAGACTTAGAGATGTAACTATAATTACAAAAGAAACAAAGTATTTCATCTACAAATAGCTTTTTTTTTTTTTTTTTTTTTTTTTTTTTTTTTTTTTTTTTTTTTTTTTTTTTTTTTTTTTTTTTTTTTTCTTCTCGGATCACACTTTATTGGAGTTACAGCTCAGTTGTGAAGTGGTGGAAAGAAGACTACAAATAGCTTTTAATTGATTCTCTATAGCAGCTTTATTCATAGAAGAACCCAACTTGATAGAATCAATGTCAATTGAGAAATAAGTAAATGCAGTATATTCACACAGCGTACAGCACATGATTACCAAAGACAAATTCCCGACATACCACTGCCGAGCGTGAACTTCATTATACTAAGAACAGAACAGGCCAGATACAAAAGAATGTAGTATGTACATCCGTTCAGATGGAGCCATGGGACAGACGGAAGGAAAGTGGTGAGACAGAGATTCAGAGCAGACGTTGTCCCCGGATGAGGGAGACTCCTGGCTGGAAAGGGGCAAGGAATAACTTTCTGTTGAGATTAGGAACATTCCTTGATTTAACAGGGATGTGGTGAATAACAGGATGTGTATGTTTATGTGGTGTCTGTATACATGGAGAGACCAGGGAATGTGTGCCCCAGGTGTCTTGCCTGGCGCTCTCTACCTTATTCCCTGGGACAAGATCTCCCCCTGAACCTAGGGTTAGCTGGCAGTCAGCTAGCTTTAGAGACCCCTGTCTCCACCCACCCACATCCCATTTGGTCGGACAACACACGGCCACTCCGGGTTCTTCATGCTTACACAGAAAGTACTATTACCTACAGAGCGTCTCTCCAGCTCTGCACTGAGCCCTAATGTATGCTTCTTGGCCGTTTGGATTTTCTCTTTGGCTCTGTGGTTAGTGTGTTCTTAATGTGCAATATTAAGCAGCCATTGACTTCTGTCGTGTTTTAAGGGATGTGTGTGTCATCAGCTGGCTGGTTGCCTAGGAGGTCCTGTGTTCCAGGAATGGCACTGTGTCCCGTTCTAACTCGAGGCAGTCAGGGAGAGGCTTTGGGCATGCGGCAGCAGGAATAAACAGAAATCTCTAACGTGCTCAGTTAGAGAACATGAAACTTTTGGGAAAGGTTAAGCATTTTTTTTTTTTTTAATGTACCTTGAAATTCTTTTTTTTTTTCTTTTTAAACTTTATTTATTTATTATTTATTTGCCTTGGTGTTTGCCTGGAACTGGAACTACAGACAGTTGTTAGCTGCCATGTAAGTGCTGGGAATCGAACCCTGGTCCTTTGGAAGAGCAGACGGTGCTCTTAACCGCTGAGCCATCTCTCCAGCCCCCGTACCTTGAAATTCTTAAGTCATGTTCAGGACTATTTACCCTTTTATCTGTTCTTTCTTTTCTGTTGAATTCTTACTACATTTTCTTCCCCACATCAAAAAGGATGGATCCAGGCCAGAAAGTACTTATAACTCACATCAGCCTCATTCCTGGAGGGAGGGGATCCCACAGGAGAAGGACAGATACACTCCACATTCCCTTTGGTTTTATCCAAACTTTTCAGACTTTGGAATTTGGGTGTAACACCTCTCTTTGCAGCCGCACTTACAACCACTAGAATTGAATCCACTCTCAGTCTTGAATAGAATTTAGAGCACTTTAGTTAAATAATAATAAATAGTTGTCTATCCTTATGTAAATAATTGCTTTTGTAATTATCTGTGCCTGGAGATTACTTTGAGGGGATGTTTGGAGTCCATCCCACTTGAAAAGCAGTTGTAATATTTTTTTGGGGGGTGGGTGGGCATTCCCCAGCACTCTGTAGAAGCCTGAAGATGGGCTGCAAGAGTTGACTGTCCTTTCCTGTGGGTCCTAAGGGTCAAACTGAGGTCATCAATCTGGGCAACAAGAGCCTTCACCAGCTAAGCCATTTTGCATGCCAAGTTGTTAGTTTGTTTTGCTTTATTTTTGAGGCATAGTCTCACGTAGCCCAGGCTGGCCCCAGACTTGATATCTAGCTAAAAATGACCTTGAATTTCTCGTCTGCCACCTTCCCTCCTGAGTACTGGGACTGAGGATATGCACCACCACCCCCAGTTTCATGCTGTGCTAGAGTTGGAATCTGGGGTTTCATGCCTGCTAGTCAAGTGCTCTCCCAACTGAGCTATCTCAGACTAGTGTCTTTACCACCTCTTGTCCAAAGAACGTAGGGACTGACTTCCTGCTGGAGATTGCACTGTGCACATTCCATGTCATTGCGCCATTATACTAGGAAGGTAGAAAAGGAAACTATATTTCTTGGGTTTGGTGGTGCTCGAAACAAAATCTTCCTTTGTTTCTGAGGCTGGCTGGAAACCTGCTTAGTCTGAGTGCCTGGCTCCTTCTCTTTGAAGTCAGTGATAACACAGCTGGGATTTGGAGACCAAGCATGGCAGGCTCAGAGACGGTTCTGTGATGTTATTTTAAGCTTCCTCCAGCCTGTGAAGTGAAAATAAATGAGTAATAGATTGCTAGTGTGCTCTGTTGTTAGCACCTCTGTCGCCAGGTCTGTGTAGCAAGCCAGTTATTTTCCTTTCCTCTGAAATTAAAGGCCAGTGTGTTTTCTGACAGGGTAGGAATTTCTGTTCACCTAAAGTTTATATTGTCACTTGAAGCAAAGTAAAAATGCTGAAACAGGAAATTGACTTCAGCTTTATTATTAAATTTCCCCAGAGCTCAAAGCCAAGATCACACCAGGCACTCATGTACATTCTTTTTGTTGTTGTTGTTGTTTTGGTTTTTCAAGAGTTTCTCTGTGTAGCCCTGGTTGTCCTGGAATTTACTGTATAGGCTAGGCTGGCCTCGAACTCACTGAGATCTACCTACTTCTGCCTCCCAAATGCTGGGACTAAAGGCATGCACTACCACCGCCTGGCTCATTTACATACTTAATAGCTGAAATACCATTAAAACTCAATGTTGACAGTTTTATTTAGCCTTTAAGTTTTACCCTGAAATGTCATGTTAGTGGCAGCATATCTTATCCCCTGTCTGTGGCACTGCCCCCTGATACTCATACCCTGTGTGATCCCATCTAGAATGTTCCAAGGTTGGGCTGCACACCTGAGATACTAGGTCCTGAGCATCTAGTACAGTAGGTCCTGAGTACAGTACATGCTGTGCTCTGTGGGAAGCCGGCACTTAAGCCATAGCTTGGGGTGATTATGAATCTAGATTTCTTATGGAGATCTAGAACCACCCAGTTAAGCCCTCGCTCTAGATTCCTAACCATCAGATTCCATGTGAAATAAAATCAATGTTATCTAAGATGCTGATTTGGGGGGCTGTTTCTTATGCAGCAACAGCACATACGCCCATAAAAGTTATTTTTTTATTATTTAAGTTTTAGCATTTGGTTTTGCTTCTTACTGTTATTTACAGTTAAATTGTGTAGCTCATAAATTGGTTGAAAAGTATATTTTCTCCCAATTTCTAGGGAGAAATTATAAAGAAAGCCTTCAATGGACCTTTTCTGTGTTTGGCACTGTGGTAGACTTGCTGTTGTGACTCAGATCTTTTAGAAGTCAGCCCACAGCTCCTTTTCATTCATAGGTGAAGCCATCGGTTTTTCGGTGTGGATTGTAATTACTGTGCAGGTGACTATGGAATTACTCTGAAGTACGGGGAGAGAAAGTAGACAGCCTGACAGCTGTGCTCACGCCAAGGCCACACCACAGAAGCTCCTATTACTTGGGCCTCTGATGCTTATTAATTATACAGGATAATCACTGTGTTTTTAGGATTAGTTAACTATACGCTCAGACCTGACAGACAGCTTCTCAGCAGAACTGATGTCCAGGTCACCAGTTGTTCTATAACCAGAGGAAAAGCTGGTGCTTCTCCCATTCCATTTTCTCCATGGTGTTTGGAAAAGAAAAGGTCATTTTTAACTCCAGTTTCTTCTATTTCTTTTGTACTATATACCCACTCTCAGTGACAGTAGTCATCCATTTATGGTGCACCCATGGCCACTGTAGGAGTGTGACCAGGACAGGAGCCACGGAGACTCTAGGTTAAATTCTCAGTGGAAAGGAGGACTGTAGTGTTAGCCTGGTGTGATGACTCATGCCTTTAAATCCAGCCAGAATTCAAGGCCAACCTTCTCCCCAGCTAAGGACCTCCACATACCAGGACACAAAGGGATTTTTAAAAAAAGAAAGAATATTTTCAATTTAAATAAATTTCTGCTTCTACTGTGTAAATATCATGAAACTACTTCAGTCATATGGTGACAGGATGGCTGTTTGTTTTGGACAGGGTCTCGTGGTGTAGCCCAAACTGACCTCCAGTTCAGAATCTCTGCATCTTAGCCTCAGATGCCAGGATTACCCTCTGAGCCACCACACCCAGCCTATGGGTTTCCCTAATAGTTTGCTTGTTGTTGTTGATTGTTTTTGAGACAGGGTCTCAGGATGTTGGTCATGCTGGCCTCAAACTCTGCCTTTGCCTTCTGAGCACTGGGGTTATCGTGCCCAGCCTCTGTAGAAACTGCTGGTAGCACTGTTTCCCTCCATACCGTGCTGTCCCAAGCAGAGGTGGCACGAGAAGGAAACTGGAGTATTTTTGTTGATCCTTGGATGTCTGCTTGCCCAGGGGAACAGAAAAGACTAAGGAAGGCAGAGGCTGTTTGGAGAATGAAGAGAGGGCAGGATTTGGTGGCAGGCAGGCAGGCAGGCGGGATTTCTGACTCCAGCCATGGCTGTGCATGCCTCCCCTTTCTTGACCCATCGACAGTGGAGTCAAGTTCTCTCTGCACAGATCACAAGGAGTCCTGGATTCTCCTGTGTCTGGACTTGCATCCTTTGCATACCTGCCAGCACCTTGTTTGTCTCTTAAGAATATAAACTCATAAAGTCAACGTTCTTAATATTTTAACAGAAGTAAGATGAGATACAGCTGAGGGTAACACAGACAGACATATGTAGAGGCAGTGAGCCTATTGCTTCAAGACAGGGACTTTGGAGCCAGGCAAACTAGGTTTAAGTCCCAGCTCTGACAGTTGGCTGGCTGTGTAACTAGCCTCTTTGTATTGGTTTTTCTCATCTGCAAAATGGGAATGATTAGCACTACTTTATAGGGCTGCAAAAGTACCCAAGTTAATATGGTCATACCTGCTTTGGATAATGTCTAATACCAGGCCTGCTCCCTATAATCATTTGCTTGTTTGTATTGTCACACTGTCTGAAGTTGCCTGTCTTCAAGTGGCTGCACCTGATCTGTAGTGAAATCTACATTATTGGTACCACATTTAATATGTAACTACTGGTTATAGCACATTCCTCACTTTAATGGCTTTGTTTTGATCTTTTGGTTTTTGGTTTTTTGTTTTGTTTTTCCTATTCTCAGGCCCAGCACAGAGATACATTCATTGAAGAACGATATGGAAAATACAACATCAGTGACCCTCTGATGGCTCTTCAGAGAGATTTTGAAGCACTAAAGGAAAAAAATGATAGTGAGAAGCAGCCGGTGTGCACAAACCCCCTCTCTATCCTGAAGGTGGTGATGAAGCAATGCAAGAACATGCAGGAGCGCATGCTCTCCCAACTGGCTGCTGCCGAGAGCAGGCACCGGAAGGTAGGCTCACCCTCGGGAGCCGTGTGCTTCGGAAATCCCTGTCCGCCCGCCACCGGTGTTCCCGGGAACCTGAGGGGGCAGGGGACTCCAGAGGTATCAAAGGGTCCTTCAGTTATGTGGGAGTCAGGAGAGCACAGAGGAATATAGATTATTATTACACAGACTCAGCCTAGGGGATTGGGCCAGATGTTTACATGAAGAAGACATTCCTTCTTGGTCTGTCACTCCACAACACTTGGTGCATTTTTTTCAGATCTCAATCTTCCAGACTTTGGCAACAAGCTAGTGTTTAGCCAAGCTTGTAGTTGAACAGAGTGTTCTCTGTTTGCTTACTTAAGTGATAAATAAAGAGATTAGCAGGTATTTGAGGAAGAGAGAGAATATTAATCCACCTGATTATAACCATACAAGCATGGAGACTGTCCATTCATTCTAGTTCTGTGTTTCATTACATGCTTTTGAAGCCATAAACAACTCCCGGGAATGGCTTGCTTTTAAGTTTTTCCTATACTAGGGTGGGGTGGGGGCAGGCACTCTGGTTCTGACTGATAGCTCCTAAGTAGGAAAGGCAAGCCTGTGCTCCATGCACACTTCATCTTTCAGAATTCTAGTGTGTGCACATTCGTGTCTCAGCTCGACGTTTACTGCTCAGTTCTGGCCTGCAGGCAATGGTTGGCAGAACCTGCTTTTTTAAAAACACCATTTAGATTCGAACCTACAAGATAGGCATCACCAACGTTTTGTAGGAGACATTTAGACCAGAACAATGAGGTCAGCAACTGCATCTGAAAGACATTAGTTTGTTCCTATGATTATCGCCACCAGAGCTCTCTTCTACAGCCACATCTGGTCAGTTGTCTCCAAGCTGGGTCTTCTTGCCTTTTCTTTTCATTGAGGCCAAAGGATGGGTCCTTAGTCATGGGTAGGCCACAGATGTCCCAGAAGGCCCTTGAAATACATAAGATCTCAGAAGTGTATGCATCTTTATGGAAAGTATATTTTTTTACTTTTAGGCAAAATTTAAAAGTTGCCTAAGACCTAGAAGAGTCTAACTTAGAATGCATCATCCAGAACATTGCTGGCAGTGGGCTGAAATATGGCCTAAGTTGGGACTTTCACATGAACTAAGAAAATCTTCATCAGATCCTTGGTTGGTGGACGGCTTTATTCATACAGGAAATAATTGAGCTGTGCTAAATGGCATCGGTGACATGGAAGGTGTAATATAGCTTGCAGGTCTAGGTAACTGGAGAAAGTTAAAAATGATCGAAAATTCCTTAGTGTACTGTTTGGTGTAGAAGGTTGTAAGTAGCATTAAATTTTGAAACCAAATAATTTACCTATTTTGTTTGGTTGGTTTCTTGAGACGGGTTCTCATGTAGCCTAGGTTGGCCTCATTCTATCACCCAAGGATGGCTTTGCTGTAGTGGAAGGTGTGTGCATCACCATGCCCAACAAAGTACCTGTCTGCTCTTGGGTGTGTTATCCAAGTAGGGCACTAAAATTTAGCAGAAATCAATTAGTACTTAGAGGTCTATAGTAAGAGTCAGCTTATAGTCCGGATTCGCTGAAGATTCCCAGTTTGTACCCATCACTGTGGTATAGCTTTTAACTAACACCCTCCTCTCCAAAGATTAGGATCTGAATAGCCAGCAGTCATGGTCATACTGTAATGATGAGAGAGTTCCTCTGTCACATCTTCCCCTTGCCCAGCCCACAGCACACTAAAGTTACTTTATCTTTGTTGTTTTCTAACATGGATTTGTGGGTCCGTGTAGCTCCCACTGGGTTTGAACTCACTACGTAGTGAAGGTGACCTTTCACCTCTACTTCCCAAGCAGATACGTGCTATAGGAAGAGGCTTTATCTAATTTCCTGAAAACTCAGACTCTGAACCACCCGCTGCTTCCAGGTCCAGCTCTTTGGGAGCCTGGAGGGTAAAATGGCCTCCTCATTACTGAAAACTGCCTCTCCTGAAACTCTTCTTCCTCTTCAGAATGTTATTAGAGCTCCCTCGGGGCCTGGAGAGATGGCTGAGCAGTGAAGAACAGGGCCCAGGTTCAGTTAGCGGCACCTGACAGGCTAGCACCACAGACTAATGCCCTTCCTCCGTGGGCAGCCACACTCGTGCTACACACACGCTTTCACACATACACTAATAAAATAAATCTTTTTAAAAAACTTTCTCCTCACTAAAGCTTCTCTGTCTCTGAGACTTTATAGTTCTTTAATTCCTTTCTGTAATTGTAAAGGGTTCTCCAGAAAGATTAGGTAAAACATGGCTACCAAAAGGATTTAACCAAAAGCTTTTCTATTAAACTTAAAAAAACAGATTTTTTTTTTTTTAAGCTCAAAAGCTACTGTTTTCATTTTAATTTTAAATCATTTGTTTTTGAAGCCAAATCTTCCCTATATAGCTCTGGCTGGCTTGGAACTCGCTGATTAAACCAGGCTGACATCACAGTCATAGAGATCCCCCTGCCTCTGCCTTCTGAATACTGAGATGATAGGCATGTGCCACCATGCTTGGTTTTGTATTTTAAATTTTAAAGTGGAGTTTTCTGTCATAGAAATTTTTCTTTCTTCATTCCTAAAAGTTTGTAATGACACAAAGTCATGAGACATGGCCATTGAGGTAGCAACAATGCTGTACCCTGGAAGTCTGAGCTGAGCCACCTCTGAAGCAGAAGCTACTGAGTAATATTATGTGGTTTGGGCAAAATTACACGGGAAGTGCCCCTTTACGCTTGTATTTTCTTTGAAATTGGTTTGGATCCTTCAGCACCACAATAAATGAGCAAATTTAGTTTTCTGATAAATTGGCACCTGGGGTTCCAAAATTGAGACTACTGTATGTAGGATGAAGTAGGACTCTTTCCGGTCAGATCTGAGTATACAAACTATGTTATTAGTTAAAGAAGGCACAGGATGTCCCATTTGAGATGTTTAATTTCAAATTCCCATTTTGGTGCCTCCAGTGACAGAACTGAGAGGAACGCCTTAGCTTTGTATGGGACACACACCACCACCACCCCAGCAGGTCCCTAGACATACCAGACTGCGTATGATTTCCCAGACTGACTTTCTGAACCCCCACAGCTCATTAGCTGCTCTCCTGTCTCTGTTTGCATTCTTCTGCACATACTTGAGCAAAGTAAACATCTTGTTTGTAGCGCATAACTTACATGTCTTTCACCCTGCTAGACAGCATGCTCCTTGATGCCTCTGGCTGGATTTCATTTGTTTATTTAATCTGGAACCCTCAAGTGTTGAGTGGTATAAATGTGATTACTTGGTGTTTGAAAGTAAATGTTGTAAAATCCTTTGCAGGTGATCCTTGACCTTGAAGAAGAAAGACAGAGGCATGCGCAGGACACAGCTGAAGGAGATGATGTCACCTACATGCTGGAGAAGGAGAGGGAGAGACTGACGCAACAGGTGAGAGCCTGTGATGGCCTAGAGTGACATTCCTTAGGTTCATTTCTACTGCAAAATTACATAAGTCTTCAAAAGGAAGATAGAATGTTCCGTGTTGATCACATCTATTTTCAGGGTCTTAAGACATAGATTACTTGGCTGGCAAGATGGTATAGTGGTTAAGAGCACACATTTCTTTTGCAGAGGACCCCAGTTTGGTTCCCCCACATCCACATCAGGTGGCTCACAACTCCAGCTCTGAGGGAGCTGATGCTCATCTGTCGTCAACAATGACACCTTCACTCATATATACAGAGCCCCTGCATACACCCACAAGTACATACAGCTTTAAAAATAAAAGACATAGATCCCTCAGTGGAACTGTCATTCATAGCACATACTCTAGAAGGCTCTGATTTTCAAGCTTTTTGTCGTTGCATGATCTACGGTAGCAATGTGGCCTGTCACAATCCAATATACCCCAAGCAAAGATTGCAGGACATGAAACATCCCTTTATGCCTGTAGTATACAGTAGTGCTTTTAGTTTCAACATGGTCTCACTATGTAGATCAAGCTAGGCTTGAGCTCACACTCTTTCATTTTTTTTTTTTAATATGATTATGGCAAACCAAATTGGTTTCCCCATCCGTTAATGTGACTTAATTTGGAAATCCCTGATTAGAAGGATTCATTTGCCCTGTTCCCTCTCATTCAGAGTCTGTGTGGCAATGTTAGGAAAACTCCCTTTATTTAGATCAAGGATGGTGGTGCACGTTTCTCTCCCAGCAATTGGAAGGAGGGTTTCGAGTTCAAAGCAAGTCTCAGAGTAAGACCTTGTCTAATGAAAACAGCCACAGAAGGAGGGTGTTGGTGCAGCCACCTAAGTGTGCCTTCTTTCTGAGATCAGAGAAAACCATCAGCAGACCTGTAGGTTTGATTTTCGGTGGCATCCATCCCTAGCGCTCTCTGGTGTTCTGTTGTTTGTTTTGGCTGATTCTGTGTTCTCTCCACATACCTAAAACACAATGGTGCATCATATTCCCACTGTTCACCCTGAGGCAGTTGGGAACTCAGATGCCTCCCAAGTCATCCAGAAAAGATTAAATCATAGCGTGTGGGGGTTCTGTGTGGGATTTCTCATACTTCAAAAATACCAATTAACCTAAGCGCCATGATGAACTTACTAATACCAGAGAGCAGCCTGCAAGGGCACTGCACATGCTCATAATCTTCAGCACATCCTTTGGTTTTCCTGCTCTAATCAAGATGTGTGGTGGCATTTTTTTGTGTTTCCTAGTTGGAATTTGAAAAGTCTCAAGTGAAGAAGTTTGAGAAGGAACAAAAGAAGCTGTCTAGTCAGTTGGAGGAGGAGCGCTCCCGCCACAAGCAGCTCTCATCCATGCTGGTGCTTGAGTGCAAGAAGGCCACCAGCAAGGCCGCTGAGGAAGGGCAGAAGGCCGGAGAGCTGAGCCTTCGCCTGGAGAAGGAGAAGAGCCGGCTGAGTAAGCTGGAGGAAGAGTTGGCGGCTGAGAGGAAGCGGGGCCTGCAGACGGAGGCCCAAGTGGAGAAGCAGCTGTCTGAGTTTGATATCGAGAGGGAGCAGCTGAGGGCCAAGCTGAACCGAGAGGAGAACCGGACCAGGGCCCTGAAGGAGGAGGTGGAAAGCCTGAAGAAGCGTGTGAAAGACCTAGAGGCTGCCCAGCGGCACGGGGGCACCAGTGAGCAGTGCAGAGAGCCAGGAATCACGTCCAGAGGCACAGCCACAGAGCCTCCCACACTAGTGTCCGTGTCCTGCCAAACAGAGAGTGTTCAGATGGAAAGAGGCCACGGAAGCATCACAACCAAGCTGACAGACACTGGTCTTCCCTGTCCCGCCACTCCTGCTTACTCATATGCAAAAGCCAACGGCCACTGTGACCCAGAGACACAAACCAGGGAGTTGACCTCAGGCAGCAGCACAGAAAACCAAGGGCCTCCACGAGAGAAATCTGTGGTGTCTGCCCAG